>WBMY01020820.1:272129-320086 GCA_013397315.1 Donacobius atricapilla
CCCGCACCCCCGCGCACCTCGCCCCCGCCCCGAGAGCGGCTCCGCGCCGTGCCGAACCGAGTGCGCCGGGGTACTGACGATTAACTTTGAGCAAAGGGGTCGAAGGAATTTGCTCCAAGTACTGCCAGACAGAGAGGGGGTTTGCGTTGCACCATCAAGTGACAGAATCACAGAATAATTTGGGTTGGAAGGAACCTTCAACAGTCATCCAGTTGCAATCTCCCCTTCCACAGGCAAAGACATCTTCCACTAGACCAGGCTGCTTGTATCTCTGTCCCACCTGACCATGAACACTTCCAGGGACGGGACATCCACGGCTTCTCTGGCAACCTGTTGCCCTGTGTCATCATGCTCTGAGTTAAGAATTTCTTCATATTATCTAATCTAAACTTACCATCTCTCAGTTTAAAGTTATTAACTTTTGTCCTATTACCACATGCCCTTGGTACTTGGTACCAGCACTACATGATCTCCCTGGAGCCTTGTTCCAGCCCTCTGACCATCTTGTAGTCCTCCAGTGCATTCCAATAGGTCCTTGTATTCCTTATGTTGGGACTCCCAGAGCCGGATGTGGTACCCCAGTAGGGTCTCACAGGAGAGGAGCAGAGACTTGGCTTTCTGGGCTTACAAGAGCACATTGCCAGGTCATGTTGAGCTTCATCCATCAGCACTCTCAACTCCTCCTCAGGGCTGCTCTCAATCCCTTCTCTGCCCAGCCTGTATTTGTGCTTGCGATTGCCCTGATCCAGGTGCAGCACCTTGCACTTGGCCTTGTTGAACTTCATGGGATTCCCACAGGCCCATCTCTCAAGGGTCTCTCTTTTTCCCAGGGGGGTTTCTGTGAGATTTAATAATCTTGTACCTAGTGATTATTTACTTTCCATCTGTGGCTGTTTCGCTAGTTAGTAAACAGTTATTTTTTTTTCACTTACATCTATCCATGTTTAATTTCTCCTTATTAGTGGAAAGGGATTGGTTACAAACTATAAGAGGAGGCAACTCATTCCACAATGTCTACCTCTTAAATTGTTTTAAACAAAGACACTCCAGTGGGCCAAATTAATGGAAAGCTGTTGCCTGATTTTTAGTTCTGTCATCAGCCTTTGCCCTGAATATTTGATGAACTCCAGGGAATTTCTACCTGTCTGAGGACAGACACAGCAGTTAGTCAAGACCAAGACAGCATGGCAGCTGCTCCCCCATTATCTGTCTACATCCCATCAGGTATTTTACTGTAGCATCATAAAGGATAATATGTGGTTCCTATGACTTAGAAGTTGAACAATAGAGATGATAGAGAAAGGACTGTGAAACAAAGAAAAAAGCTCCTCTCATAATAGGAATTGCAATTTTCAGAACTTTTTAGCATTAGTCATTTTCAAATTACTAAATAAACTAATTTTACAACTTTGTTATTACAAGTTCTTATCAAAATTTCGTTGGAAGAGACCTCAGGAGATCATCTAGGCTAGTACCCTCTCCAAACCAGAGCAAACTTCCAGGCTCTGTCACGTTGTCCAAGACTTGATATCCAGGATACATCTGCAAACTCCAAGGGTGGGACTCCCAGGGCACCTGCTCCAGTGATGAACCAGGCCCTTGTTGAAAAAAACTTCCCCATTGTATCCAATTTGAATTTTCCTCTTGCATTTTGCGACTGTTGTCCTTCATCCTTTTACAGACCCTATGTTTGCAAATCCCCTTTATGTTGGGCAAAGGAACTCCTGGCATGCAGAGCAGTAGCAAGCATGGACTGTCTTCCCACTCCCTCAGTCCATGCTTTTAGACTAGATATTAGATGGATGTAGGAAACGAGAAAAACCAGTTGCAGGCGTATTTCAGTTCTGCCTTTTCAAAATATTTAGCATAAAAATAATCAAGAAATAATAGTTTCTCCTAAATAAAAGTGCTCCTTATGTTGATGATCATTGCAAAGGAATTGCTTTTATAGAAGAGAATGAAAACATAACTTTTCTCAAGTATGAAAGAGATTTAGCATAAGAATCAGAAAGGAAACTTTCTTAACCCAGAGTTGTCTTTTGCTTTAGGTATCGTCACACAGTGGACAACAGTGTAGTTGCCTCTGCTCACTTTTAGAAGTTTGCTTGGGTACCAGAACTGATAGACAACTGCCCTGGTTTTGGCTGAGATAGAGTTATTTTTGCTCCTAGTAACTGCTACAGTGCTGTATTTTGGATTTGGGGTGAGAATAATGTTGTTAACAGACTGATGTTTTAGTTATGGCTGAACAGTCCTTAGGCAGTGTCAAGGGCTTTTCTGCTCCTCACCCACCTCAACAGCATGGAGTCTGGGGGTGCACAAGGAGCTGGGAGGGGATACAGCTGACCCCATCTGACCCAAGGGATATTCCATGGCATACAGTGCCATGCTGAGCAATAGAACCGTGGGGAGTTGCCGGGGGAGCGGTGACATACTCAGGGATGGGCTGGGCATCAGAGTGCTGAGGAAACTGCACTGTGCATAACTTACTTTGCCTATTCTTCTACCATGATTTTTATTATCATCCCTTCATTTTCTGTCATTATAAATAGTCTTTATCTCAACCCATAACTTTTGCCTTTTTTTCTGATTGTCTACCCCATCCTACTGAGAGAAGAGAGTAAACAGCTCTGGGGTGTTTAGCTGCTTGCTAGGTTAAACCACAACAACAAAGCATCTGTAGTCATCAAATAATTTTTCTTGTTTCTTGGAGCATTAATTCAGCCTGCAGTGAGCTCTGTGCTGTCAGAGCTAGAGTACAGCTGGTTTCACAGCTGGATTCTTCAAGGCTAATATGGGGATCTTTATAGTTCACAACTTGTAGTATCCAATTTATGAAACATTCAATAAATCAAGTGCATTGGTGAGAAGAAAAAAACTTTGTATCTAATAGAAAAAAACTTATAGAGACAGAAATTATAAATAATTCTTTGTTTGGAGTGGGTGGAGAGTAATCTAGTTTTGGAGAATGTTTAAGAATTTTTTTTGTTTTAGAAGATACTCTGCTACAAACATAAAAGTACTGTTCAAGAACATTGTTCTCTGGTTTCAGACGCATTTCAAATGAACATCTTGTCAGCACTTATTTTAGTGGAGGGATATAGTGTAAGGGTATGAGGAACAGGGTATTTTCACTATTATTTTTCAAGTGGGGTCTAATAGAGGTATATTTGATAGTTGTGAATAGACCCAGCACTCTTTATTAGCCAGAAATCTTCCAAAATTTAGAAGTGCCAGCAGTCATTTATTTTGTCTATATTTAAACAATGAGAACAGATTCAAATTACATAGAAAGCCTTTGATCTTCATTTGAATAAATCAGGTGTGTTTTTTTGTCAAACACAAGAAATTTTGCTGCAGGACATGATAAAGAAGGGAATAAAGTTTATTGAAGCTAAAAATAAGTTTTATTAGTTGATCTAGTGTATTTTTCTAAGGATTGAAAAAAAAAAAAAGCACATGGCATTCGTAGCTCTGTGATTTATATGGTCATACATTAATGTAGACATCCTGAGGACCACATAATTTTTTGCCAAATCATGATCCCATTTTTGCTTCCACTGTCTATCTGATGCACATGCTGGTATCTCACATCAAGCTTATTGACTTGCTGTGCATGTGCTTTCAGGAAAATTTTTCTGGTGAGGCCATTACAGATCTATATTTAGGTCTTCTAGACAGGGATGAGGGAAAACTCATCAATTTCATAAAACATCAACTCTACATCCAGAATTCGAAGAGAGATTGATGGAAAAAGCAATACAATTTCAGAATAAAAAAGCAGGACCTAGGCAGCAATTGTCCCCCAGTACTTGGCACTGGTAAGGCCATACCTTGAATCCCATTGTTCAGTTGTGGGTCCCTCACTAGAAGAAGGACATTGAGGAGCTGGGTCAAGCCCAGAGAATGGCAACAAAACTGGTGAAGAGTCTGGAGCACAAGTCCTACAAGGAGTGGCTGAGGGAGTTGGGGGTGTTTGTCCTGGAGAAAAGGAGGCTCGAGGGAGATCGTATCACTCTCTGCAATCCCCTGAAAGCAGGCTGTAGCCAGGTGGGAGTCGGTCTCTTCTGCCAGGTAACAAGGGGCAGGACAAGAGAAAAATGTTTCAAGTTGTATCAGGGGAGGTTTAGATTAGATATTGGGAATAATGTCTTCATTGTTATGATGGCCAGGCACTGGGACAGGCTGCCCAGGGCAGTGGTAGGGTCAATGTCCCTGGAGCTGTTTAAATGACACCTAGATGCGGCACTAGTGGACATGGTTTAGTGGTGGACTTGGCAGTGCTGAGTTAGGAGTTGGAATGAATTATCCTAAAGGTCTTTTGAACCCTAAACAATTCTATGATTCTGTATTTTGAAGATGGTCAGTAAGTTTTAGTTTTGGGACAGGATAATGTTACCCCACAATTGTCATGTGTACTCTGTGAAAATTTATATTGGGAAAAAAAGACGGATATACTCAAATACACCAGAGTAGTCCAAAAAGACTTTTGACTCTTGTGTTCAGAAGGGAGAAGAACTTCAGCATTTTCTGCCACTTTTCTAGTCAGGAAATATCTAGCCAAGCTATTTCTGACCCATGCAAGACTGCTCTGCCCATGACTGGGGCTAAACCTACCTCTGTTTAGATGCTGCTGGCAATCACAGGCCACGACACTGTGAGAACAGGCTGCCAACAGTATTGAAGGGTAGAATTCCCCAGAGAAAAGATGTTTCCTTAATGAACAAAGCAGAAAGAGAACAAGACAAATAAGCCAGACAGCACGTCCAACATTGTGGCCCATATAAACACCCGGCCAGACAAGCAACCAGACAAGGATGCACTTTGATAGTGTAGCCTGCCTGTCTGTGTGCCTCCAGACCAGACCACCCATTTCTGAAGAGGACCTCAAGTTTTTAGTTTTTTTGACTTTTTTTTTCCTTAGGCCTACCATTTGTCTAAGGCTGAAAGACTCCTCTGCCTTGTCTGTGTATGTGATGGAAACAGATGAGTCCCAGGTGAGAGTAGAGTGACCTTTGCACTTGGCAGTTTGGCAGAAGCGCAGCAGAGCCATTCAGATCCTCATCTAGAGCCTGGAGGAACCCTAGCATGTAGACAAGGTTCACAGGGGTTTCCTTTCCAGTTCTGCTTTCTGCAAAAAGAAAGTGTTGGTGATCAAATTAAAAAAAAAAAACCAAAGACACTCTCTATTCACAGGCAACATGCAACGTTGCAATTTTTTCATGACACGTTTCTTCTTCTTTATTTTCTTCCTTTCTGCTTATTCCTCAAACTTTGGCAGTAGTAGAATGGAAAAGAGATGAAAAAATTGTCTGACTGTATTTCTTTACAAATTACTTGTTAAAAACCAAGATGTTTCTTGAAAAATCCCAAAGACGATACAAAAGTCATCTGGTTAGGAAACTGGGGGGAAATTGCAGTAAATTCACTATAGTTTTGTTCCATATGGGGTTCTTTTCTCCTTGGGTATCAAATATATATATACACTTCTGAAAAACTCCTGTTTCTTTAAGCTCGTAGTCATTCCTGTGAATTCAAGGCCATGTTTTTAAAAATGAAGACCAAAATGTCAGAATTGTATCAGTAGAGTTAACAAAAATTACTCCAAAAGCTCACTGTTCACACCCTATTTTTTCTGCCACGAAGCATAATAAGTGTACTAACTTGTACATAGAATAATTTTGAAAGAGGTAGTGAGGGACTTGATTCAATGGACATAGTCATGATTTTCATGGAGAGTTCGTCACAACCCTTCCTTAAATGTTCAATGAAAAAAAACTAAAGCAGAAGGTTTAGCAGATTTCTGAGCTATCAGGAGGTGGTCTATGTAACAAAAAGAGTTGGAGGGAAGACAGAACAGAGCTCGGATTATTCCTTAATTGGAAGAAGTCACAGCTGAACCCGAGATGCTCCTATATAGGTCCTCAAAAATTTGTAAAAGCTCTGAGAGAAGTCAGTCATATGAATAGGAGAATGTGTTTAATCATCTTTGAAGCTCTTGGAGTTAAGGTCTCCTAAAACTGATCTTCCTGCAATCCTGATCCTCACATTAGAGACTCCTATGACAAGTAGTCGTGAAATAACATAAAGCTGAACTTCATGGCCATTCATTTATGAATTACCAGCAGGGTGATGAATGGTAATGGAGAAAATGCTCACATTTGTGGTAATGCAGGTCAGGATTACCATCTGTATTTGCAGCTTCTCTCTAATTCCTGTGCTAACCACCAGGATATTTATTCAATACATTGAAGTGTGGCTACCGTCTCATGCACTAGATAAACATTTATCCACAGGGTCCAGTTTTTCCTTCCGTTAGTCCTAGAGGAGGAGGGGAAGGAGACAGGCTCTGAGTGAATATGAGCAAAATATGTGGTAGGTAAGAATCCAAGAGCACAGGAGGAGACAAGACAGGAGCAGAAGCTGCAATGAAGAATTACCATGTGAAGCCTCAAACTGTCCTGAGTTTAGCTGGCATCCAGGCCACACAGACCAGAGAAGGCTCAGAGAAGCCCTTCAGCTCCCCTAGAAATCGCAGATCTTGTCAACATCTTAATAGGAAATCCTGCCTGGAGTGGAAATTCACTTTGCGTTTGTTGGGAAGCCTGACAGAGCAGAGATAAGGTATTTTTACCATGAGGCAGCAGCTGGGCCAAGGCCAGACAAAAGCAATGTTCCTGTTTCTACAACAAAGAGATCTTTGGGACACTTTGGAGGACACTTCCTATGATACCAATGAAAGTCAGTACAACTTTTCTTATTTAAAAACCAGATATCTCCACTGAGCTCTAGGAAGCCAAAGCAGCTGTAGCAACCAGGGTCACAAAAAGAAGGTCCTTTTCCCTGTTGCTAAGCAGTTATGGGCTTTGTCTCAGCATCACTCGTCTCTTTGTCCTGCTCCACCTGAATTCAGTCCAGAAAAAGAACCAAAAATAACTATCTTGTAAGAGCTTACTATACAGAAGAGAGGTCAAAGGGGCTTGGATTTCTGCATTTCAAATCCAATTTCTGTTGTCACACAATGGAGTTGCCCTTCAGTTGCAGCTGTGGGCCAAGTGATGACAGATGCTGTACAAATGGATTGAAAAGGACAATTCCTAACCAGCACCACCACTGCCATTCCCAAAGTAAGACTGAATAAAGGGCAAGAGAGAACACCTGGGTACAGGCAAATTATGATGACAGCAAGACCTTCACACCACTCTGTTGAATGCGACATGGCCACCTTCTCCTATCTGTGCAGCTACACTAAAGATTTAGGGAGTTTTCTGGTTTGGGTTTGCAGAAGGGCTGCCTGATTTGCAAGAGATGAGATTGAGACCAAGCTGTCTGCAATTTTTAAATTCAAGCTAATCAAACATTGCATGAGGATTTTTTGGAAGCAGGAGCAATATTAAGTAATTTTAGAAACTTAGACTTCAACAGCTTTTCTGGCAATTCTTTTCACCTTATTTTTGAGAAAAAGCACAAAATTATGAGAGAGAGAAAATGATAACTTTAGAGGTAGGCAGTGAAAGATGTTTATTTTCACTTATGCAGTGAATAGATAGAAGTAAAAATGTCCTGTGAGAGGAGTGATGTAACAACGTGTTAGAAAGCCCAGGCTCTCTTTTGTCTAGTTCTGGGTGGTAGAAAAGTGATTTGCAAAAGTACAGACCATTGGTTTATTCTAGACAGTTGGTTTATTCTGTGTTTATTCTAGCTGTCTAGATAGACAGCTGGTTTACTCTTGAGAAACAGCTGTTCCATATAAAATGTTATAAATTATGTCCCCTGGAAAAGGATGGCAGCCTTTGGAAAAGGCAGTCAAGTGGCAACGGGAGACCTCTGGGTTGTGGCAGAGGGCTACTGGGGTACCACATGGAACAAAAGAGGGTAGGTAGTGAAGGGAAGGGAAATGAGAGAGTGTGGGGAACACAGGGGCAGGTTAGCAGAGGTCTGGGAAGCTTGCATATTTCACAACAAAAGGTGGGAGAGACATGAACCCTAATTTTGATAAACCAAACACAGTAATAATTCATCCCACTGATGGGAGCTGGGACCTTTAGTTTGTGCTTCTGTGAGTGTTTGGAAATTTCTCACAGTGTTTCAGAGCACAACAGATATCAGATCACAAAACTGTATATAAGAGATCCAGTTGAATCTTGAGGGAAAAGAAACAGACTCTTCAGAAAAATAAGAAAAAAATCTAAACCATTAGAGTAGTCTGAAAGTATTTGGGACAAATGAACCATTGGACCAGATCTGAGATATTAAAATGTGCATGGTAAATACATTCAAAAGACACTATGTTGGTGCTGCCTTTTATCAAACATATCTAATATCTGGCATATCTTTAAGACACTACACAGCTAAGACAGAATTGCTCTGATGAGCAGCTGAAAAACTAAGAACTCCCGTTGCTTTGATTTTTCAGCCTTCTCTTCTGCTTCACAGTTTTCATAGTTAGGTTGTTTCTCACACATGGGTGTTGTAAACAGAAGCAATGTTTTTATTAAATCAAGGAGAAGTTTACATTCTTTGTCTTAGACATATGGGCAGCTGATGGACAGTTGTCTTAACCAATGGGATGGAGAGAGGTGTCAACCTTCTCCCCCAATCCCTGGCCTTTGTAGAAATAATAGAAAATGGAGTCAGATTTTCATAATAAAACAGTTCATGCCTTCTCACCAAAGTGTGTGTGTGTGTGTGTGTGTGATGAACAACGTCAACCTCCAACATGGGGTACTGTTACAGCGACACAGCAGAGAGGACTGGTGTAACGTAACACTGACCTTTTTTACACCTTCTTACACTGAAGAATACAACATAAAATACCACAAAGTGTCAAAAGATTGTTTGGCAATTTGGCTTCAAGATGAAGAAAACAGCTTGGTTTGACTGAAGCTTGTCAAATATTTCAGCAGTCCTTTTCAGAGAATGTGGAGATTATGTACAGTGTGTCACTCGTCAGAGCATAGCAACATACGGAGAGTTAAGGCAAGATCAGTTTTGACACACTAATTCCTGCTTTTAAAATTATATTATTGGCCTACCTCTGGAGGTAGTTTGAAGAGAAGCAATGAAGCAGCAACTAGGCAATACCACAAACCCCCTAGTTTTCCTACTAGGAGAAAAATTACTAGACCACATGAAAAAACATACTCAGTTTCTGTTTCTTTTAAACCCTCACTGATCTCACAAACAGAAAGGAATTTTTCATGGCCATAACATGGTCTCTACTGGCCATGTATCTGCATTACACAACTAGAAAGGAGTTCAACGTGAACTTCGTTACCTAAGGACAGCTCTTCACCTTCAGGGGCTGTGAGCAATTCCCAGTGAAGCCAACGGGTCCAGATTTCATTTCAACACATATCTGCCTATCTGTCTTTCTCCAGCCATTGGAGAGACACAGATGAGTCTGACTGGTCTGAAAATATACCACTGCCTGCTCTTAGCACTATTTCCTTCTCTCGGGATGAATGGCTCTCCTGGAAGAATTTATTAACTGGCTATAGAATGAACAATGGTTACCTTTGATTAGAAGCCTAACTTTTAAACAGATTGGAAAAGGTGATGTGATTTCTAAGACTCATAAAATCTTCTGAGTGTGAAATGGCTTTGAGACATCTTGTAACAAGCTTGAGTGATAATTGCCTAGCTTTTGACCCCAGAGACTTGAAACTGGTAGAATGGATCTATTGCACAAACAGCAACAAGACCAAACAGAATTGGGAGATTCCACATTGTATTGTATTGAACGTTCCCTCCTGGCCATGGTTGTGTTGCTAATGGCTGTGTGCACATATCTTGAATGGTCCTGGCTCAGAGTGTAGGAGAGTTGATCCAATGCAGGAAGAAGGATGAGTATGTAGCATACTGAGATGTCATTTTAGTTGAGTCTTCCAAGAGAACAAGTCTTGTTTGGTCAGACTCTGTGTGTGACTGTCCCCACAGCTAATTTTTAATCACTGGCCAATTTTAGGAAAGCATGGCAGAAGAGTACTAGTTCAAAGAAAATAGACAGGTTGGTGGGGTAATTCTAGGTGCAGAAAGGCTTCAGCAGCACTTTAGTCCTTGTTAGTTATCAGCAGATCCAGACAGAGAGTGCATTTTGTAGGACTCACATGAACAACTGTGAGAAAAAAAAATGTAAAATATTTCTGCTTCACTGGAGGAATGGAATAATCCAGCCATGAAACCAGTTGCATGCGTGTGGACTAACTGGATAGCAATATAGGGCTCAGTATGAAAATATTCATGCCTTGAAGCTTGAAGACATAGATAGCTCTTTAATACATTGACACTTCTGGTGGAAGTACAAGAGAAAAGACTTTCCTTGGACTTGTGAAGAGGAAGCTGTTAAGGTTGATAGCTGCCAAATGCTTGCTGATCATACAGAGCCTGCAGCACACATCCTACAAGATGCACACACGTGCTTGCCTGCACATAGTGGCTTCTCACACCTCTACTGCAGGACCAACAAGGGGTTGATATGAGTGGTTATTTGAAATAAAGCACTTCTATCACCTGAAAATTCCACTGGGGTTTGGAAGTCAGCATATACTTTTATTATCCCAGGTTCCTGCTGATGTACCACTTCTAGCAGTGAAAAATAAAAGATGGTTTGAGACAGATTCTAACTTCTGCAAGTCTTGATTTGCTTTCTTGTCTTTTGATCTGATCACAAGAAACTTTCTGTCCTTGCAGAGGCTCAGGTCAGAGAAGTATTTGGCCTTGCATGTATATTAACAATTCTTTGAACAACAAATGAGCCAAACCCACAATTTTCTTTTCTATAGTGTTATAGAGACCTCTGATGAGTTTACTCATGAGTACTGATTTTGTAAGCAGAGATGAGGAAATGTACATGCAGAGGAATATACATTTTACATAGAAGGGTAACATTTCAAACCACATTTTCCTTTTAACTCCATTGTGTCCACAAAGAACTTCAAGAACCTGAAGAAAACAAAGCTGAACAGGAAAAATACAGTTTCCCTACTTTACAGCAACAAAGGGAAAAGTCACCATTGACTTTGCCTTATTTCTTATTTTATGCTTAAGACTAACTGTCCATCTTGACCAACACTCACAAAATTACAAATCATCCAGGAATGGATTTTCTGTTGTAAACTCCTCAATGTAGAAATCACCTATCATTCGTTTTTGTCTCACAGCTTTTAATAGAAGTAAGAACAACAATAGAACGAAAATCTCAGATTTTAGTTTGGTGTCTCTTACATCATAACATTCCCTCAGAGACACTTTTAGCATTTTAGGTCAATTGAATCAGAGAGCATAAAGAGAGGAGAGAGGGTAAATCAAGGTCTATTCCTTCAGACAAATTCAGTTCACCAGTTCAGTTGACTGAAGCCATGAGGACAAATCCCACAGAAGAATGTTTAAGTTAGGTCCCACATTCAAGATAGTCCTTTTTTGTCATACTGCTACTACTACTACTACTACTACTACTACTACTAATGATGATGATGATGACAATATTATGATAATGTGTGAAAGCAAAATTCCACTTTCCTAACAACACTTTCTCCCTTTTTTTTCTTTTAAGGAGGGATGGAACCTACTCTTACTCTGTTTGTTAATTGGTTGGTTTGTTTGGGGTTTTGTTTCTTGTTGCTGTTTTACAAGTCAATGCCACAAACACAACATCTGTTTCAGTTTCTCTAGGCCAGCAATCTACACCAGTCTATGTGTGCTAATGGTGCCAGACATTTATCACAGCTGCCTGGGACTGACTCAGGCTTTCTGTCCAATGGGTTGGAGAGGACTGGGCTGAGATGCAGCTCCCCTTACTCTCTCTACAGCCTTACTCTGACTTCTCTATTCCTTTGGCGAACACGCAATGTTAAGATGGTCTTATAGGAAACAAATGGCTAGTATGGCGCAGGCTGGGGATTGCTGCTTTATATGAAGGTTGACCTAATTATCTAGTTTTAACTTCTCCAAGTAAGATATCTTGTTATATGCAAAATCTCCCTCTATATTCTTTCACTTTGTGATCTATCATGTTTACAGAAATCAAATAGATATAGAAGCTCTCTGTGAAAACACACACGTGCTTCAACACTGAATGTAACTCCTTGAGTGCCCTTTTGGTTTGGAGTTCTAACCAGAAAATGACATATTTTCATTCAAGCATTCCTTCAATATTTTTCTATGACTTCATCATTGTCAAACATTTTTGCAAAAGACCAAGACAGTGTTTTGAATAAATAGTATTGCAATGTTTTTGGACAGGTTTTCTGGGTTGCTCTGAGATATTTTTATTATATGAGATGAATTGTCTCTAGATTCAACTCTTTAATATTTAAATATTTCAATTCTAGCGAGTTTGTTAGCAATGAAGGTGGTAAAATAAAAGCAAAATCAGGAAAACCACAGGCATTTCTACCAATATAGTCAGAAAAATTGTTTCTGATACTGTGGTTCTAGCTGTCCTCTCCACAGTCCTTTTTCTTTTGTGGAAAATTGTTTTAAAATTAAATACACTTATTTCACAATAGAGAATTTATTTAAGACATGAACCACTTGTCAATCCTGTAGACATTTTTATTCAAACCAATGTTTTAGAAACAAAATTACACAATGCTCTGAAGGATTTCCTTCACTGTTTCTGCTGTTATTTAGGTACTGACATTTAATAGGTGACATAGATGACCAGAAACTTTTACCTTTAGTGGAATGTTATCTGGTATATACACAATTTTTCCTTTGGAGACAGGTTTGCAACACATTCCCAGCACTTCTCAGTATTTAGTGAGACCAACAACAAAGGGTGTGATTCCTTCCTAAAACATCACCTTCCCAAAACAGGAGATCAAACTGGAATTCCAGCATTCATTTACAAAAGAAATAAAAAGCTATTTACATATCTAGATACTAAGTCACAAAGGAAAGCTGAAAATCTTGGCTCAAGGCAGGAAGCCAGACAAGTACAACTGCTTGTTAATTAGTTATTTTGTGTTGGCAATGCTTTGGAGAACAAACTCATAATTTTTAAGTAGCTGGGGCTTACAATCACAGTTTTGGGATACAATATAAATACAGCAAGTGTGAGGACTGCCTGCACCATCATGTTCTGGTTATGTTCACGGCAGCATGGGCAAAATAAGGGGACAGTATTTCACTGTTGAGAGTTTTTGCATCGTTGGCTGAAACATAGTTTGGGTGTGAGTAATTGCAGTTGGAGGCACGAGCAGGCAGGATAAAAACCCAGAGCCCCAGTGGGTTAAACTAGGGACATGCACAAGCCATCTGCTGTGCAGATGGGAGCAAGGATGAGCCCGTGCCCTGATCTTCCACAAATTTAAGACTACCTCTGGTCATTGAATAAAAGATGAAAGGATGTGCCTTTAGGTCTGAAACCCACTGCTTCCATAACCCACAATAAATCTTATATATAAAGCAGAAGTAAGTAATGCTCCCCAAAGACACCTGTCTCCAAAAAGAGTAAGAGGGAGAGAGAGCAATGGAGCACAAGGTCATAACCCCATTGGCCCAAAGATCTGCACTTCCAGCTCTAGTTTACACCAGTAGTAGAGAATCCAAGATGCCATTCCTAAGCCTTCTGTACCCACTCTGGAGCAAGCAGCAAATTTCTCCAACTCTGCAGACCTGAGTTTCCTGGTCTAAAATGAAGACTGATAGTGATATAACTTCCTGGGCCTCTTCTTTGAAAGAAAGATGCTAAACACATGCATCAGAAAATCTAAATAACTGAAAAAAGAGATGAGAGAAAATGGCTGAAAACAAGGCAGAAAAGTTACGAATGAGGATAATGCAGTAGGGAAATCTACTGGTGGTGGGGGGGGGTGTGTGAAGAGAAGATAGCTTTTATTTGAAACACATGTGTGCTGCTTAATCATGGCTGGAACCTGGGATTGGGTGAGACTCTGTAGTGGAGAGAGGGTGGCAGACACAGGGAAATTATTTTTTATTTCAAACAGATGTATTAACAATGGCCTTATGCTGATGAAACTCAATAAAGAAGAGATTTTTAAAGGGGTATACCGTGATGGGAATTTGTAGCTGGGAGGCAGAAGGGAAAATGATCATTTGCAATAGTGTGTAATCACTGTGTGCTCTCGGTGCTGGAGGAGGGTGGGACTGCAGCTGCCAGAGCAAGTGAAAGGAAAAGCCTGACTGCTGCTACAGCAGAAAATGGGAAGAAGGGATAGGCTGGTCCAGTAGGAAGGGAGGAGGAAACATGTGGTACAGGATGTACTTATATATTTACAAATGACTCCTCACAAAGCTAAAATTCTTACTTTAATTTGCCATATTAAAGAAATGTTCTGCTCAGTCCTGTAACTGTTTTCTCTCTAATTATGGCATGTCTTATGCCTTAGCATGTATAGATTTATGCCTAAACATGTTTTCATAAATTCAGGATCTTTGTCACTCAATGTGAAGTTAGAATTTTGCTTCCTTTTCACATTTTTTTAAAAATTTGCTTCCTTGTTTTCTTAACACTGTGTTAGAAACTTACACGCCTACTTTGGCTTAAGGTGAAAGCTGTTATCAATTTTGCCTTCCCGGGGAATCTCCAATCACTAGCAGCAAGAGATTTTACTTAAAAACATAAACACATATTACAATGAGCAAATGAAAACCAAGTTCAGTACAGGCAAGACCTGAATGATATACCTATGACTGCAGCAGAAAATTGGGGAAAACCACAGTTATATAGGTAACATGTTGAAAATGAAAGAAATGTCTACATCTAACTTAAATTTTAACTTTGAGAATGCCAGCAGACAAAATGAAGGTGAAAAAATCTTCCCCAATTTCAGAGGGTACTCAGAAGTAAGTTTCCAGGTGAGTGCAAGGAGTCTCAGCCTTCATGACCATCAGTGAAGATCTCATCAGCAATGTCACTGCAGAATAGTGTGGGATGCCATGCCATCTGTAGGTGTTTAGGTTAGGATGAAATGAATCCCACTACATCCCCTTGACCACATTAACTTTTGCTTTCTCACAAAGCTGTATTTTGTAAGATAGGAAGACACACAGCACTAACAATTTTTAGGCACCCAAGGTCTCAGTACAGTCAGGTTTCAGTAACAAAGAGCACATGCTCAGCTACTGTGGCTTGATGTATATGACGATGTGCTAGACCTAGAAAAGTCATTGCATCTCCAACTCCTTCATAAAACTAGCTGAATTTTCAAAAACTTTCACATAGGCTGCAGCTGTAGAGCTGCACAGAAATAAAACCGTGATCCAGTTAACGCTGCTTTATTCTCATCCAAGGGTGAAAAGTACATTTTTCCTATGACTTGCCGCTGACTCAGTGAAAAGGAGCTAGAGTTGCAGGATGCTGGGCTGCCCTGGAACAGGAAATAGTTGCTCTGACCCTCCAGGGTGCAGAGTCCCACTTTGGGGGCTCTCTGTTTTGCTCCATGCTCTAAAGAAAGATTTCTGATGACTTTTACAAAGACAATTTTTTCCCATGTTTTTGGATATCAGAGAAAAAGTACAGCTTATAAAAAGAAATTAGTATTTAAAGGATATTTCTGAGTTTGATTGTTTTCCTGTCTTTTTAAATAGTGCTGCCAGCTTGCAGCAGAAGGCAAAGTAGGGATCCATGGGAAAGCAAACCAAAATCACATTTGAGAAAAACTGTTTGCCATCAGTTTCTGCTGGTTTCAATCTACTGCATGACTAGAACAAGGCCATTTTATGCTCTAGGTTTTCCTTTCAAAATCCAGACACAAGGGAAGTGCTTGTCAAAAATTATTAACATCTTAAACAGGGTTTACTATAGACAAAGACATTAAGATATGTTTGAAAATGCCCATATACATTATAAAAGTTGGCGATATGTGCTTTTTCCAGTGCTCTTTTAGGACATAAATGAGAAGTGTGTATTGCATGTTTCTCTTGGGACAGATTCACCAGCAGTGATTTGGACTGAAAGAAATCTCCTTCACTTCTGCAATGTATAATGAAGGAAAACCGAGCTGTTAGTTAAAGATGAAGGTAAAAGCCTGACTCTAATGAAATTAATGGGAATTCTGCCATTGATTTCAAAGTGGCCAGTGTTTCAAACCAAGATATAAATTTTGTTTTGTTCTGCCTCGTTCTGGGAATTACTCAGGAGCGGTGCTATGTAGGAAATGAATGATTTTTTTTTTTTTTGATGCTCTGCTCAAACTGAAAAATTAAAAAGAAAATAATTTTCAGTCAACCAAACCCATTGTTTATTTTGCTAAACCAACAGAAACTCAGAATACATTTTTTGTCAGCAGAGGTATTTCTTCAAACACAAAATGTATTGTTTGTGCAACTCAAACCTCTCTGTCTTCTGTCTTCATTTATTATCAAAAACAGTTTTTTAAGCAAAAACAAATAAATGCCTTTGTTTAAAGATGTCAAAACAGATTGTTCAGGATTTTCTAAATCTTTTATCACCCAATGCTTTTGTCCAAAACCACTCACAAATATCAGAAGAGATTCCTTTGTGTTCTTCAGGAACATCACGTGTTTTTGAATAAACCCCTTTTCTGGGAACAAACCAAAATAAAACAAACAAACAAAAAAAATCTCTTTGGGATTACAACATGGTGAGGACTGCAAACAGAATTTAAATCGACTTTGAAAGAATGATCATATTAAAACTACTTACCTGATAATTAATTGCAAATAATATTTTCAATGTTAAAAGTTAGCATTGATTTTTCATGTGAACCCCAAATAAGAGAGTGGATGAACATTTGGATGAACAACAGTATCAAGTACATTTGAGATCCTGATGCTTCTAGTTCTGAAAATATACTTACTTCTAATTGTGAAAAACTTCCATAAAAAATCTCCCATTTCATTCAATTATGAACTTGAAGGAGCAATGTCACAGTAGCCGATGGACATTCACAGGGTCATAGCATCACTACATAACCCAGCTGCAGACATGTGAACTGGCATGGGTTCAGAGTTTGGGACTGACAAGGATTTTTGATCATTTTTTTCTTTTTTTTTTGGTTTATATGTC
Source organism: Donacobius atricapilla (assembly GCA_013397315.1). Lineage (NCBI taxonomy): Eukaryota > Metazoa > Chordata > Aves > Passeriformes > Mimidae > Donacobius > Donacobius atricapilla. Next base: position 289,126 of record WBMY01020820.1, read on the forward strand.
GGTGTAATATAAGTTTGAGCAGTTCAGACTTTACACAGCTCTAGTAGAAATGGAAAGTCCTAACCACAGATTAAATCATCTGTATTGTATTATGAATAGTCAGCTCTGTTGAGAAAGGCCATTTGACTTTGCAATGTGGTAGATATTAGCAAACACTTAAGAGAAACCACAAAACTTCATGTATTTGCCTGGAGTAAGCCTGCAACATCTGCTTGAACCCTTCTGGGTCTACACTGTTAAGAACATAAGTCAGCTTGTTGGTCATTCCTCTGAACTTGAAGCCAGATGAGCAAATCCAAGCCATTTCATGGTACAATCACTCTAATCATTTCAGCATGGTTACTAGGTTTTTTTTTTGCAGAGGACATGAGCTTCAGAAAAATATTAGGCAGCATTTGCAACACTTCCCTCCCTTACAAAGATTAAGTTGTGTGAGTTGCAGAGCTCAGAGGGAAAAGCCCTTCTTATCTGTCTGTCTGGTTTATTATTCGTTTATTAGGTCACATTCCCAGGCCTTGCAGTTCAGTTTCATGTATTCACCACTGACTTTCTCCTTCATGACCTGAAATTGCCCACTTTCATATTCACTCCAAGGACTTGTTCTTATACATACATATGAATTACAATTACAAGTATACTTTCTTATTGTATAATATTTTCATAACTGCTCTGGGTGTACAAATATCTCTGCTGGGTGGAACTGGATTTCTCCAACTGGCAAGGTCAGTCCTAACAGGTGAATGAGAAATGTTTTCCTTGGCTGTTGGTGTTGGTTGGATGCTGTTTCTAAAGTCACAATGCAGACACAGAAGCCAGAGACTACCACCATAACAACTGTGAATGTAGAGGCAGCCATGATCGTATGGCCATATTTATACAGAATTAATGATGTCTGTGGCAGCCTGCAAAATTTTAAAGACAGGTTCCAGCTCTACATACCTCACAGTCCAAAAAGGACAAACGGTGGTAAGGGATGATCATAGCCAATGATGTATGGCAGAAATGAGAGAGATTTACAGGAGATAAAAACCAGATTTGTTTTATATGGTTTCAGTTGTCTTTTTAGCTATTGTTCAAATCTCCCCTTTTATTCTGCTTATTTGTTTTGGAACATTTATGTTTCTTCCTCACACAGGTATAAATTAATGGTAATGGGAACAAATTTGTTGTCCACTAAAGACAAAAAAAAGAAGTTCTCTGAGTAAAGAATGATAAGGTTTTTTTCCAGTTCTGTGTAATTTTGGAAATAATATTTTTCATGTGTCTGCACACGACTTTCTGGTTTGAAGTTAGGTAGGCAAAGTGATGTTATGTTTCTTGAAACCTGAGTATTGATGATAAATTATTGGAAAAAATTTTAAAATCTAATCCAAACACTTTATATGGGAATTTGGTCAAGGTTTCTACAGGTGCTGAAGTCAAACTAGTATTTGATTTGTCAAGAAAAATCTTTCTGTACGAGGTAAAAATCCTAACTCTCCATAAGCTTTTTTTATAGTATAGCAGACTTGAGAAAATTGAAAAAATTAAAAATACCATTATTTTTCCCAAAAAGGAAAAACTGTGAGAGGAAAAAGGAATAAAAAAATTTTGAAGACTCCAGTATGTTTTAAACATTCTTTTGTAACTAAAAGAATTGAGTTAATCTATGTTTCAAAAAAGCTTTTCCCCACAATGATGACTTTTGGAGCTCTGCAACTGGGTGTCTCATACAAACAATAGCAATGACTGAATATGAATGAAGTTGAATGAAAATCGTCACTTCAATGTTCATCAAAATCAAAAGGAGTTCTTACAAAGAGTTGGATACCTTTCAGTAAAGTAAGAAATCTTATATTTTCCAATTATTCTTTGTCAAAAGGAGGCAGCCAGGACCATTTCTTTCAATGCTTTCCAGAAAAAAATAGTTCAGGCCCAAGTCTAAACAAGGGATTTTGCTGAAAAGAAATTGAGAGAAGCTGTGGTTAAATGAATATAAATTTGAGTTAAGAGATCTGGCAAACAATTATATCATTATACCACTGCAATTAGTGACGAAAGTTGAAAATCTCAACAAGTACAAACTAATGATCAGTATGATCAAAAGGGAAGGTACAGAAAGACAGCAAAGATCCAAATGCTGGCAGTGTTCTCTTGTGCTGTAAAGAAACAGCAGCAGAACCATGTGCTGAAACCATGACACCCTCCCAAGCATGAACCTTCAAGAGAATTTGCACACTGTAGACATTAAAATGGGGTGCACTGGTGGCTTCTGTGCCGCAGTCGCCCTGGGGATGCCCCAAGGGCCACGCAGGAGAAAAGCCCTCAGGAGGTGAGGGGGTTCAGTGCCCATGGGGATGGAGAGTTCCTGCCAGGCAGTGCCTGACTGTGCCACAGAAGCAGACAGGACAGGTCACCTCCTCCCTTGTGCATTCATAAAATGCCAGGAATGGAGAGAACTTGGATTTAATTTGTCAGTCCTGTTGGTTTTGCAAGAGTCTTGCATGATTTTTCCAGAGGAGCATCTGAAGAACTGAACACAAATATGCATTCTGGTCAGTTTTGAGTTCGGTTAGATGTTTCCTTTTTTCACATCTCATGCCCTATTTCTGCCAGCTGAGGGAGCGTATTTCAGCTATTACAATTGTTTCTTGACCCTTCACTACTACAGGAGGAGAAGAGGAGGCCATTTGATCCCCACATCATTCCGTGCAGAAGGTAATTCACCTAGAACTTGCAGAAAAGTCTATTCCAGATCCTTTTGATAGTTTCAGGAGACCTACACTGTTAATTTGTTTTTCTTCTGCACAGGAAAAAGATACAAAAATAAAAGTGCAGTGAATCAAATGATCAGCTATTTACTCTCCAGCTCTGAAGGCACCTCCCAGTTATTGCTCATTGTTTCTGGACCACTTTTATCTGCTCTTATCACCCCTTCAACCACAAGGGAATCCTTGCCGACAGCAGCCACATTTCGTACTTTTCATATTCCTCTCACAGCTTCAAATAAAGCCAATTCCTAATAGCTTATAAAGAAACCTTGTAAAAAAACATCTTCCTCTTGTGAAATGATCCTTAAATGCAGGTGCTAGAGCTGCAGGTCTAAAACAGAAAGAAATGAAAACTTCCCCCAGGAGGCAATGCAGAACCAATGTTTGATGATAGAACAGGGTGCATGAGCAGTCTCAGGATTAGTGACTGGATCTGCCCATTGATTGCGGATAGCCACAATATGATGTGATGTTGTGCTTGTGTGAGCAGCCCACAGCACAGCAGGTTACGAGGGAACATTGTGCACGTCTGTTTCATGCTGCAGGAGTGAGTTACAGGCCATGTAAGCATCATTGCTCTAAAATTAATGGCCCTTCTGGTCTATTAAAGGCTCCCCCACTTTGGTTGCCAGCCACCACCTCACTCAAGAGCAGTTCCTTTATCTCCAGGAGGGGTTTTAAGGGTACAGTCCCCTTCCAGTTCAATGTGATTATCTCAGCAGGTCTCAGTTTAATTTGGCAGATCTGCTCTTTTTCAAAGAAAATAAGAAAGTTAACCACTGATGAACCGCTTTTCACAAAGCAGGCTATTCACTTGGAAAAAGGCTGGAAATGGAGCTTACATGCATGAGGATTAGGCACCACCTTCAGCATGGATCTCTCTCAAATATGGGACAAAGTTTTTTAAGAACTTGGAGTCAATATAAGACATTACAGAAGTGTTTACTGCGTGTTCAGTTCTTCTTTTTGTTATTTTTCTTAAAAAAAAAAGCGCCAATAAAAACCAATCACTCAAACAACCAAACAAAAACCTAAACCAAAACAAAACCACAATTTTGTTCTTCTTCTCCTCCTTCAGAATGAAGTTTTCAAGGCCTGAGTACCAGTCACATGAAGCTTCCTACCTGTGAGGTCAGGAATACAAATCCCCAGTTAAGGTTTTTAATCTGCAAATGCTCTTTTGTAGAGTTGGCATTGCCTGTTTCTGTCTGTTACAGGAAGCATGCCTTTAGACAGAACATGTTCTCTTCCATGTATATTTCTATATACTTTGTTTGCAGAACAAAACATAATTGGGAAGTCATAAAGACACTGCCTGAAAGGTTTTAAGGTCTTTTGCTATAAATTAACAAGAAATCTGTTTCTCTCAGATATTTGAAAGTTAAGTCTGAAGTTAGTGCCTCTGTGCCCTTCATAGCCAGCTGAGGAGGAGTGGTCTGCCAGTCTTCAGATGGAGGACATATGCCAAACTTACAGATTAAGGCCAGATCCCATCCTAGATTTCCAGTTTGATTTTAGCCCAGCCCAGAGAGTTCATACATTTTTAGGGTACAATTAAAATCAGAACTTATCTGTTTTTTGCTTCATGATCCATGTATTCTACGTTGCTGTAAAAGTCCATTCACAAATGCATCAGCCTCCATTTATATATCATTAAAACACACCAGATTCTCAAAAACTTAATGAACTTAAGCTTTAAAAAAAAAAAAGGAAAACCTTGTCTGAAGGACAGTGAGAAATTGTAAGCACAGAAAGTCTCTGTAACTTCATCCCTTAAGTTACATGTCTTACAGAATAGAATCAGAATCTTCTTAATGGTCCAGTCCATGAATAATTCATGATAAGAAACTTGTCTGAACCCAAACTACTGTTTTCAACACACCCTAATTTTGGCTGATTTAGCAGTCCAACTGATCTCAATATCTGGTTTCGTCCTAATTCCAGTGGAATACATCCAAATTTCCTTTTCCAAAAGTTTCCAGGTTACATTCTGAGGTTTAGGCTGCCCTTACTTCTAATGCCCATGGCAGACTTAAAAATACCAAAGTAAAAATCAGGTTTCTTTAGGGGCAGACGCGATGTAACCAAATGTTTGGAGAAATTTATACCTGAGCCAGCAACCTGGGTTTTACTTAGCTGTTGCATTTTGCTTCTAAACATAAAAGAAATTTAGGAGGAGGTCTGAAGCAGAAGCCAGGTAGACTTTCTAGGTGCAAAAAGCCAAACCGTTTAGAAATTCCCTTCCCAGCTGGTTCTGTGTTAGCTACTGCCTTTGGCTGACCTGAGAGCATCAGGTCTGTGCTGCTCTGCACCACCTCATTCTCTGGGGGCTGCCCCCAGGCTGGGGGAGACAGAGGGAAGAGCCCCTGAAAATCAAGTTCCTCCAAAACAACCATACAGTCTGAGTCCCTCTCCAAGTGAAGACCACAGAGAGGCAGAAAAAGCAGTAAGTAAGCATTTCTGAAATCAAGGCAGTCCTCTGCATTTGGCCAGGAAGGTGGAAATACTCTCATCTGCAATGTAGTGCAGTGAGCAGGCAAAGCCCTTCAAATCCTTTACAAGTATGCTCATTAAATGCACTGTCTGTAAAATCCTGGTGCTTGTCAGAGCTGAGACAGCTTTTGAGATATCATTCATCTTCCAAATACAAAAGTCTCCAACCATTAATGATAAGTCCTGTGCCATCAGTTGAATTGGTGAGATCTCTGTGCACCAGGAGCTGCAGCCAAAGGGGCAGCCAAGCCAGGCCTTTGTACCTGAAAACATTTTCATGAGGACTTGAATTATTCTTGGACACATTTACTTGCTTTGACTAAACAGTCGTGCTGTGCAATTTCCCCTTTCCAAATGCAGTTTCCATGCACAACCTGTTAACAGAGAAGTGCTTACACCATTCCTGTTATCACAGATTCAGAGGAGGATTCAGTGTTGCATATGCATAAAAACAGTAATTTCCAACTGGATTGGTTGGACTTTCATGTAACAGTTAATATTTAAAAAGTGGCTCTCTTTACCCAGTCACTTGTAAGTACCATAAGTATCATCCTCTTGATCAGTTCAATTATTTCAGATAGCCCTTTTCAGAAAGTAATTGGGTTACATGTATAAACCCTGGGAGCATGGCAAGTACTAGGCACGTGTTCATTTGGTAAGGTCTTATGCTTGCTTTAGAAGAACCAAGAGAATATCCCCACATAAACGTCCTTGAGAAGTTTACTTTTTTTTCTCCCCCAGGCCAATGAAAATCTACAAATGTTCTGACATGTTTTTTGTGTGAGAAATTATTTGTTGAGATCCAGGCAAAGATAAAGCTTTTATGTATCGGGACCAGTACCTGCAGTTTTGATAACCATAATGATCAGTACAAGGCTTAACAAATCTTCTGCTTTAGGGCTTAAATTAAGTGGCTCAGTAAAATCATCTTTTAATTAATTGAAAATATTTCCAGTGGCTTCAGATGGATTTGTTTAAGCTCCAAGCCTGGCAAAGGCTTTTCTCCCCAAACTAAATTATTACTGGGCTGGAGAGCAGCTTTACCACAAGGTAGTATTTCTTCATTTATAATTACCACTACTGATTACTTGGTAAGCATCACAGTATGAGGCAATGGCCTTATTCAAAGAAATATATTTTCTAAATCAGAATAAAAAGACTTTATCTAAGGTAAGCTATGAAAATGTACCATGAAATAAAGCCATTTTCTATTTCATGGCTTAACTATTTTGGTAAAATATTTGTTTCCCATATATTAAGAAGAAATAATGAGTAAACAAGAAAATTGCAACAGATTTTGAGCTGTGAATAATTTCTAGGCAAATCCAAAATTATAACCTTGTAAAAAAATCAACTACATTTTTTCACAGTATTTGGACAGTATCATTGTAATAAAAAATAATAATATTTACTGGTCAAATAAGATCAAATAATTTCATTAGTGCTCTGTATTTTTTCCAGCCATGTTCTGAGCTCTGTTGATGGCAATGGACCGTACAAAGATGCCGAGGGTGTTGTTCATGGGAATCCAGGAGTAGATGTGAGTAAACTGTGAGGTTACAGAAGAAATAAAAGCTCTTCAACACAGAGTCAGTTTCTGGCAGTGTCAGTGTCTGGCTTATCTCTGTCTCAAGCTGATTTAAAATTTCTGAGCTTGTAACACATGTTAATAATCCAAGCACTGCCGATGAGTTTCCTGCCAGAAGAGGAAAATGCTGCCTCTCTGCTGGGTATCAGAAGACCAGACCTTACCAGAACACAGGCGGCAGGACCCAGGCCACCAGCCCCAGGCAGTTCATGCTTCTTATCAACTTCTACATAGTCCTGTAATACTAAAACTAACCTTTGGAAGACATTAAAAAGGGTTGTCTTCCTGGTTTTTCTTCTGCATTCAATACAGCAATTTTTCATCTTTGCCAGATTAGGATCTGAATTCTTGACCAGCTTGAATAGATGTTTAATTTCCTTATGGGCCACAGTATGTTANTTTTCCTGAGGGCCAAGATCATTATAAAAAAAAAAAAAAAAAAAAAAAAAAGCCACACAACCAAAATGAAAACAGAAAGAAAAAAAAAAGAAAATCTGGGAAAAAAAAGAAAATGAAAGTTGCAGATAAAACTTTTCACATTAATTAGATTCATGTTCAATTGCCCTGTAAAAATAAGTTAATCATCATAGAATCATAGATTCATCAAAGTTGGAAGAGACCTACAAGACCATCCAATCCAACAATTCACTCATCGGTATCTCTGTAACCCCTAAACCACTAAACCATCACCCAGCACCAAACCCAGACACCTTTTAAACACCTCCAGGGATGGTACCTCAACCACTTCCCTGGGCAACCTATTCTAATGCCTGATCATGTTCTATTATTCATAGAATGACCAAGTATACTGCAGGGGCTGTAAAATCCTCCTGATAAGGTCAGGTTTGTCATTGATGTTTGCCCAACCTTTTTCTCTGAGTTCTTTTAAGCAGAACGTAAAACGAAATGAGTAGCATAAACTATAGGAAGCATTTTATATTTAAAAGGCTTTTTTTCTCCATAACTTAAGACAGTGAATAGCAAAAGAAATTCAGGAGTTACCATGACAGTGTTAGCAGGCACATCAGAAGCCAAAATTATCTATCTAGGTGAATCTGTGCACGTATTCAACTGATAAACCAGGATGTCTTCCGAAATTACAATTCTTGTAATCCCACAGTTTCTACCACAATGGTATGTGAGCACCTCTTAAAGTCGTTTTACATTCCGAGAGGTGGAAAAAGGCAATCTTCATTTCCCGTGTGGGAAACTGCAGAAGAAACAGCTACTTTCTGAAAGATTCACCAATTCTGATACCCCCTTTTAAAATGTATATAATTTTAGGGCTATCACCTCAATATTTCCAAGAATACAGTGTGTGTGACATGGACTAGAAACCATATGTTTTAATTCTTGACCCTTTCCCTTGAAATTATCTTTATGAGGTGAGTCTAAACCATGCTGTATTAACATCTCTTAACTCTGTTACACAAAGTTACTGACTCAACATGACATTTTCAATTATAAAATTATTCATTACATTTATGATCCCAGATGATGGTATTTCCAGCCAAAACAAGTAAGATTTCTATCAGCATTTATACCTTAAGAAGCTCATGCCTGAACAAGATGAGCAGGCATGTTCTCAGGAAGTGCTGTTACAAACAATCTTCATCAACACAGACCTTCCTGCCTCCAGAATGGTTTCTTCCTCCAGACAAGAGAAAGAATTCTGAGAATCTTCTTACAATGAATTCTGAGATCCTAAATATAAAAAATACAACACTATTAAGAATTTAGGTACTACAGAAATTACTGTCATCTTAAATATTAAGAATAATTAATAGGAAATCTTTAATATCAAAAATTATGTTCTAGTCAATAATGTCAATGTCCTGGGGACACTGGTCTCTGCATTTGAGTACACTAGACAGTTTGAGAAGAAACATCTCTAAATATTTATGTACAACATGAACATATTTCAGTGCCTGATGGAGATTTTTTGGTGCTGCTGCCCAGGCAAGGGTCAGACACAGAGAAAAGCATTCACTTACACAGTCTGAATTTGGTCCCAAGACTCTCTCAAGCACACTTAAAACAATTTTACTAGAACAGAATCAACAAGAAAAAAAACCAGCAAACCACAACCCTCAACCCTGTAACTAATCAAATCAAATAGAAATTCAAGAAGATGAATTACTTTCAGATCTAAGGAAAATGCAAGCAGACAAAAATCCAGACTCTTTAGCCTGAAGGCAGGCGGTTATTCATCCTCTGCATTTTAATGATAATTTCAATGAAAAGCTAAGGATATTATTGGTTTTCAGTCCCTCTTCCATAGTATTTTGTAAAATTAGTATAAGTTTTAGAAATCTTTTAATATAAAACCTGCCTGCCACAGCCACAGTAACAGCCACTTTAACAAACTCACAGTTAGCCTGGTTACTGTCAATTTAACCACTTGGAAAAACAGTAATCTAATATTAATTATGAATCACCCTCAAATCTTTATGGTGTGAAAACAGAAAGACATTTATAGTCTGTGCTTGCTAATATCTGATTTTATGTTCAGAGAAAAAAGAGTCAAGGGAGTTTCCCTTGTCCCTTCTCTCAAAAAGGTAATAAACTGCACCCCAGCAGAACAATTATGTGATTTTTTTTCACTTTTAATTGATCTGTGAGTTTTACCTGGATAGAGTCTAAAGATATTTTTGCAAAGGAGGAATCTCACTTGGTAAGAGTTTACAGGAGGGAAATCTGTGTTGTTTTGCTTCTGTTGCACTTATCTGTGTTAAAATTCAATTTGTGTTTCAATTTTATACCATGTTGTAAACCTCATCAGTTTCCTGCATGTGTAGAAAACCCAGTGATTTGGGATTTTACAGAAATAATTATCCACAGAAAGGACTTCCCACACATTCTAAGGATCATACCCTGAAATTTTTGGAGGGAAACTTTTCCTTTTATACCTATGCTATTCTAGTTTCCAAGCAGTGGTGTTGCAACCTGTGGCTGATGCCATGGTGAAAGAAAATGACATATTTTGTCAGACCAGATTGAAGTGATATTTATTTGATTTAATATAATGTGGACTCTCTCCATCACCTTAAAATAACTAGATAATAATTTCTTACCAATGTCTCCCTGTTGGCCTTTTCCCTCCTCCTTCCAAGTTGCCTATTTATCTCCATAGTTTGGAGGAGTTAAAGTGTGTTTTCTTCCCCCTAAACCACTAGGATTTATTCCTACCTGTTTTAGGTGCTAAGGAGATCTTGGAACACTCCTGTAAAGAAGTGGGGATGACAGAGATAACAAAATGGAAGCAGTGGGGAGCTCCTCAGGTCACTGAAGAGGAACTCGACAATCCAACGTGCATGGAGAAGGTGCAGTGCAGGAGACCTTCAGAGATACCAAGTACAAGTATTAAAACTTTGGTTTTAACTGCTTAAGAACCACAGTTTCCTCTAGCATGCATAGCCAAGGTAGATCAACTTGAGCTCAAGTGTTTCTGCATTACAATTTGCATTGTGCCATGTAGATAAATCCAAAAAAAGGCTTGGAGATGGATTTTGAACCAGGACCAAAGTAAAGATAAGTCTTAATTTCATGATTCACAGTAAACCTTCTGCACGAATTTGTGCGAAATTGGTGCTGGACTTGAGGAAATGAACACTGCCTAACTATAGGCACTAGTAAGCTGCTCTGTAGGCACTGGCTGCTTCTCCTTCTGGTTGTAGTTGATTATCCCTCCCACTATTCAATCTTTTTTTCCACAAGTTCAGCTAGTGAACTACATCAGACACAAAACTTTTTACTCTTCTTTCAGTGGATCAGTTCAGTGTTTTATCTTCTCCTGGGTCCTCAGTCATAGAAGCAGTAAAAGTCTTATTTTTGAGCCATATTAACACAAAAAACTAAAACCAGGTGCCTTAATACCATCATTGTTTTGAGAACTGCAGAGAAAGTAGCTGCTTTCCACCACAAGTAGGCAATTGACATAATAATAATATAGCAGAACATGTTAAATCTTGCTCGTTTTACACAAGTATTGGTATTGAACAGCTAAGACTATCTGTACAAAACCTTTCCAAACATGCTGATACAGCTGAACTTGCACAATGCTCTCTTTACTTGTCAGTAAACCCAACAAATGTGTAACATTCAATATGGAAAGGCAGGTCTCATCTTAACCAGCTGGCAAGCCAAAGCAGCAAAAAGTCTGTTATTGCCCCAGGACATAATCTCAGCTTTCCCCTAAAACTGTGTTGAAGCCAGGGAAGCATTTGAGAAAACCCCTGCACCCACCCACATTCAGTCTACTGTGATCTCTTCAATTCATGACATATCTGAGATCTCTTTTAACTACCCTGTTGTGTAGAAGCCATGGACTTTCATTCAAACAGAGAGAAAATACAGTCATCAGAACATTAAGCTCACATGAAATTTCAATTTCCTTACAGGAAAGACTGTATGGGATCTGAACACTATCCAAATCATGCAGCCGTTCTGGAGTCACACTTGAACATTTGAGCTCAGACCTATCTGTCCTTGTTGAGTATTTTATGTTGACACAAACCACATATGTTATGTATCTGCCTCCTTTTTCCCTTTTAAATTGGTTTCTCTGATCAGTGGAACAAAGATACAAAAGGAAATTAATCTGCTGCACATGAATGTCCTTCATGGTATTTAAAGTCTTTCCCAGATCTTACTCTGAAAGGGCATGAAGATAAGCCCGACAGGAATTACAGCATACAGATTTGGGTGGATAAATTTTGAGAAAAGGAAAACATTAAATTTTTTACCTTATTTGCAGAAAATGAGGGTTATCAGCTCAGTTTATGAATATTAGGACATATTCTTCACAATATCATTTATAATCACAAATCTCATATTAGAGGTAATATTTATTTTGATTGGGAAATAAAAATTCTGAAGTCTTGTATTTACAATAAGTTAGTTGGTTTAGTATTGCTTTATTAATTTCATATTTGTTTGGTTTTGAAACTTTTATGCTTAAGGTCTATTTTCACAAGAATTTTCAATTCCAAATCCAGCATGAAAAATAAATTCTGCTTTTCCCCAGGTCCTTGTGAAACTGAGGGTCAAGGTAACTATTTAAAAATTGAATTATTAGACAGAAATTATTTAAAATATCAGAAATTGATTATAATCATTTTTTACAGCATAGATTAGGGATGATAGATGAAGAACTGAAGTTGATATTAAAGAGTTTCAAGAACTGTTTTGATGATTCTTTGCTTAAACATGGAGTTAAACACTGGAATGTGTGTACCTGATATAGTCACTGGTTTGAGCAATTATTGAAGGATTTGTTAAAATGCCTGCAGGTAAAACTTAAAATGCTTAGAGGCTGTTGAAATTTAGATGGAAGTTGTTGCAGAGATCTTATAAATATGTGGAGTCACTAAATAAGCCAAAACAACTTTCCATAATTACAGATATACATCCGTAACTGGAAAGAAGTGTTTTTCCTGTAGTTTCTGAAGCAATAATTTATTTGGAGACATTTCTCTTGGGGCAGTCTATAACTGCTTTGGTGCTAATTTGTCTTTCCCATTTGTGAAAAGTGAAGGATAAAATCAGATAATAAAGGTAGAAAAGCATCATGCATGTGATGAAATACCTGTTCTGTAATTTTCCACTGTTGTGGGAAAAAGCAAAGCTCCAATCTTTGGCAAGGGAGATACAAATCACAGGACATAACTTTTATTCTAATGTATTGACTGTAGAATCACAGAATCATTATATTTGAAAAAGACCTCCAAGATCATCAACTCAAACCTTTGAACACCACCATGCCAACTAAACCTAAGTGCCATGCCCAGTCATTTCTAGAACACTTCCAGGGATGGTGACTCTGCCACCTCCCTGGGCAGTTGTTTGAATGCTTCATAGCCCTCTAAGTGAAGAAATTCTTCCTGATGTCCAACCTGAACATCCCCTGTCACAGCTTTGAGGCCATTTCCTCTTAATCTGTTGCTAGTTGCCTGGGAGAAGAGGTTAGTTGCCTAGGAGAAGACGTGGAGAATGCAGGGGGTGCTTTGATTTATTTATTTGTTATGCACATGATGATGCTCATTGCACCCTGCATTTGCCAATTTCCCCGTGTAGACAATAATTCAGTACCTGCACATAGGTCTCTAGCTCCTAACTATCATGTGTGGATTTATGGAGATCCTGAAACTTTGATCACGCTACAGAAACAGGTTTTCAGGTAAACCACAAGCCTGGAAAATGTCTTCCAGCTTCTGTTTTGTGATTACTAGCTAATGAAGACTCTAGCCCTTGCTGAAACATCGTGGCTCTTTTTGACCAAGGTGAGGCAGTATCCTTGAGGCAAACCATGAACCTTGTCCAGAAAAAAGAAGTGATGGCATTTGCTAAATAAAACATCTTCAGAAAATGATATAGAATAGTCTAAAGAAGGCATAAAGGTTGTTCCAAAGCTGACTTCATGGGCCATGCAATAATGCATAAAGGGTGTTAGAAGAACATAAAATAGGGATATATAGACACATTTGAGGTGAGAATGACACCAGGTATTGAGGCCTTAAAAATGTGGACTGATAACTAGACCTGTAAATGTAACTACTGTCTGTGGTTGGTTTTCTTGGCACATCTTCTAGAATTTGCTTTTTTCACATTTATTGCTTAACACATTGCAGATAATTCCTCAGCATCAGCTATTTCTCCCCTTCAGAGGGGAGAGTGAACATGTTTGAAGTCAATGAAAAGCAACTTCCCAAGAATACATAAAAATCAGTTTCTTGCTTAGAAGGAACAATTTTTTTTTTTTTTACATTCCAAGTAGTCTGTTTTCCATTTTCAAATTGGCATGCATGAAGTTGAAATCATATCTACATAGGTTATGTTTAACTGCAAGAGTTTAGAGGTATTTTGTTAGGGAAAAGAAGACCAAAACCAATTAAAATTTATGAAATAGATGCTGTCCTTGTCTACAAGAGTTAAATTTGAGACAAGTGTGAAATAAATACCTGATTTGTAAATAAGGTCATAGTTATATAGTGGGTTTAAAAACCACATTGACGCAGTACGTCACACACACACAAACACGCACTCACACTTTGATCAGAAGGCATGAACTAAAACTCCACTTTATTTGAAAGTCTGACTCCATATATATCATATCTACAAAACGCCAGCGATTGGGGGAGAAGGTTGACACCTCTCCCCATCCTGTTGGTCAAGACAACTGTCTATCAGCTGTCCATATCTCTAATACAAAGAATGTAAACTATCTTGAAACTATACAATAACATTGGCTGTGTTTACCGACCAGAGCATGAGAAAGAACCCAAAACATGAAACTGTGAAACAGAAGAGAAGGCTGAAAAAATCAGGGTGACACCACATGATCAGGAAACTCAGGCTATGAGCTTTGTTACACTCAGCTTTTCTTATTCTTGCCTTACAAGTAGGTACAAGCTCTACTCACCTGTGCTGAAAAAAAAAAATCTGTATTAAAACTCGAGCAAGGAGTAGCCCCACAAAAAAAAAAAACAAACAACAAAACAAAACAAAAACAAAACAAAACAAAACAAGCAAACAAACAAAAAAAAAACCCAAAAAAACCCCTTTGCAGCACTTCTTAAAGGAAGAGTTTTTACAGTTTTGCATGAAGAATGACGAACTCAGTCACTGTGGCTAGGACACTGGGTACATAGAAACATTTATATGGGAAAACACCTGTAAGATCATCCAGTCCAATCCTTAGCCCATCACTGCCAAATCCACCACTAAACCATGTCCCTAAGTGCCACATCTACATGTCTTTTGAACATTTGAAGGAATGGTGACTCTACCACTTCCAGTGCCTGACCACCCTAACAGTGAAGATATTTTTCCTAATATTGAAACTAAACCATCCCTGGCACAACTGGAGGCCATTTCCTCTTGTCCTATTACTTGTTACTTGGGAGAAGTGACCAACCTCAACCTGGCTTCAGCCTCCTTTTAGGGAGTTGTAGAGAGCAAGAGGATCCCTTTGAGCCTCCTTTTCTCCAGGCTAAACACCCCCAGCTCCCTCAGCTGCTCCTCATCTGACTTGTGCTCCAGATTCTTCACCAGCTCTGTTGCCTTTCTCTGGACTCCAGCACCGCAATGTCCTTCTTGTAGTGAGGGGNTGAAACTAAACCATCCCTGGCACAACTGGAGGCCATTTCCTCTTGTCCTATTACTTGTTACTTGGGAGAAGTGACCAACCTCAACCTGGCTTCAGCCTCCTTTTAGGGAGTTGTAGAGAGCAAGAGGATCCCTTTGAGCCTCCTTTTCTCCAGGCTAAACACCCCCAGCTCCCTCAGCTGCTCCTCATCTGACTTGTGCTCCAGATTCTTCACCAGCTCTGTTGCCTTTCTCTGGACTCCAGCACCGCAATGTCCTTCTTGTAGTGAGGGGCCCAGAACTGAACACAGGATTTGAGGTGTGACCTCAGCAGCGCTGAGTACAGGGCGTGATCACTGCCCTGGTCTTGCTGAACACATTATTGCTGGTACAGGCCAGGATGCCATTGGCTTTCTTGGCCACCTGGGCACACAACCAGCTTGTGTTCAAGTCCTTTTCAGCCAGGAAGCTTTCCAGCCACTGGAAAGCTGTGTATTTGTAGATGCTGCATGGATGAGTACATTTGCATCCCACATAGGCAGATAGTGACAGGACAAGGGGCAATGGTTTTAAACTGAAAGAGAACAGGTTTATATTAAGTGTTATAAAGAAATTATTTACTCCAAGGGTGATGAAGCACTGGAACAAGCTCCACAGGGAGATTGTGAATGCCCCATCCCTGGAAGTGTTCAAGGCCAGGTTGGATGGGACTCAGAGCAACCTGATGTAGTGGAAGGTGCCCCTGCCCATGTCAGGCTTGTTGAAAATAGATGATCTTTAAGGTCCCTTTCAACCCAAACCATTCTATGATTCTGTGGGGTTATTGTGACCCAGTTGCAGGACCTGAAATTAGCCCCATAAAATTGACCTCAGCCAATTAACCCAGACCGTCCAGACTCCTCCATGAAGCCTTTCTGCCTTCTAGCTGATCAGCTTGGTGCTGGCTGCAAATTCATTGAGGGTGCCCTTCATCACCTCATGCAGGTTGTTGATAAAGATATTATTTAAGACAGTTCCCCAATACTGAGGCCTGGGGAAAACCACTTGAGACAAGTAGCCAACTGGATTTAACCCCATTCACCACCACTCTCTGGGCCAGGTCATCCAGACAGGTTTTTACCCAGAAAACAGTGCACCCATCCAAGCCATGAGCAGCCAGTTTCTCCAGGAAAATGCTATGGGAAAAAATGAAACACTACCAAGCAACATAAGCACTAAAACAACCTCTGCAGATCTTGAGTTAGATGTCCTTTATCTGAGTTTTTGTTTACAGCAATTAATTTTCTTATTAGTCCTCCAACATGTTCATGTTCTCTTTGACATTTGGAATCTTTTGTGTGTACAGGAAATGCCCATAAAGTGTGCATTTATAGATGTTGGATAGATGAGTACACTTCCATGCTATCAGCTTTCCCTGCAATATGAGCAATTGTCATCAAGTAAAAGAACAATTGTTAAACATTAACAGTGGGATTTGTCTGATTAAACATTGATGGTTACATTTGCATTACTCTGCCACATGGATTTTATTTAATACCAATAATATCCAATCCTAAGTAAGGGATAGTAGTTTTAAACTTAAAGAGAGTCAATTAAGGCTAGATATAAGTATGAAGGGTTTTTTTACTGTGAGAATGGTGAAACACTGCAACAGGTTTCCCAGAGAGGTGGTAGATGCCCCACCCCTGGATATATTAATGGTTAGGCGAGACAGGGCTCTGAGCAATCTAATCTTGTTGAAGATTTCCCTGCTTATTGCTGAGTATTGGACTGGATGATCCTTAAAGGTTCTTCTCAACCCAAAGTCTTACTTAAGTCTATAATTCTAAAGCAGACTCTACAGCAGGTCAGAAGAAATGATTCCTAAGATAGTGTTGTCTGTATATGGATGGCACAGAACCCCATCAGAGACAAGCCAGATGTGGAAAGGTACTTCATGGGTAACTGTCCTAGGTTACAGTGTAAGATATGCCCAAAGTATGTATTCTATCACCATCCTCATGAGCCGTTGAAACCAGGTGGGGCAGTGTTTCCCCTGTCCCCACCCTCCAGACTATCTTCTGTTAATGGGCTCATTCATGCTCTGCTGTATGACTCATGGGTAACTCCCTCCGGGAGTTATCTCCGTTTAATGGGCAATCAAGGACCCATTGTATGAGTCATAAAATTACATCATTCCATTGTGGGATGTTCCTCCCATGGGGAGGAGCCAAGCATTCCCACCTGGATATAACCTGGGGTAGCACAGGGTGCCCTTAACCCGCTGGACTCCCAGAGGACAGGACCTACCGGACTTTTCTACAGGATCACTGCTGCAACGAGACCACTTCATCCGGACTGCTACCAGCGCCCTGACTAACAGGTTGTATTTCTTAACTTATTTTATTTTACTTTTTTTCCCCCTCCTATTAAATTGTATTTCTGACTTGGAATCTTTCACTGGTCTTACTTTCAAACCAGTACAGTAACCAAAATAAAATGAGATTAATCGTGTACTGCTGAAAGTAGTGCATCTCAAGTCAAGATTTACATTAACAGAACTGTAAAATGAAAACTTTGGACAAGTATAACTTCTAGAAAACCCAGTCTGTGTCTTCCTGAGAAATCCAGCCAGTATTACTAGACACTCTTTAACTTATCAAGGGTTTAATACAGCCAGTTCCTTCTATAAACCCTACAAAGAGTTCTCTTGAGCGCAAGAAAGAAAAGGAAAAGCAATAACCTTTGTTAAACCTGTCCATGTTCTCTGCTCAAGGTCTTTCAGGAAGTGATCCAGAGGACGACTGAAAATGTGGCAGTACAACAATTACCTGCTTCCTACCAGTATCCATGTGCAGAAATTCACAGTGGCACAAGACTGATGTGTTGGTAAAGGTCAGCGTGCAGGACTGAGACAGAATTAGAAACCGTGTGAATATGGTTGAGACTGCAAAATAACATAAATACTTATATACTTATTTAACAGTAGATCTTTTGCAGTTTACAGTTCTGTTTGAAGAGCAAAACCAGCAATTGTGGCAGTGATACCATTTTCCTGGGACAGGGAGGCCCAAGAACAGAGTGGAAAGGACTTTCCACAACGACGTTCTCCATTATCCATTTTTTACTCATGTCAGCAGACAGAAGTTGGCCCTTGGACACTGAAATACTGTCCTGAGCACAGGCAATATGAATTCATGTTCTCTCAACGCAGAGAGCCCAGAGGTGGCTGCTCCTGACCCAGGAAAGGGACCATAGCATATGGGAGTCACAACAGGGACAGCTTGCCCCTCAGGGGAGGGTGAAGACAACAACTGGTACTGCATGGAGATGTCCCCTTCCACTGCAAAGTTCAGATTTAAAACAAAAACAGCTAAAAACCCAGCAGACTGTCATAACTTTACTGATGCATTTTGGTGCTCCACGTTTTGTCCCTCCCCACTGAACTTGCCAGCTCATGCTCCTTCAGTTTAAAACACTTCACAGTTATTGTATATAGTGCCTGTCATCAAAGGATCATGAGTTACTTTTCAAACACCAGTTATGCCTTTCAGCCTTACACGAAGACTAATCCTAGTCCAAAATCATGAATTAGTCAATAAGAGAGAGAGAAATATTGTCTTGGTTCCCAGCCTCATGCATTAGATGCTACTTAAGATCATAATTTTGCATATTCATCATTTAGACCTGAAGGAGGTAATAAGAAAAAGGATTCTTGAACACAGCAAAGACTAATCAATGTTGACTTTAGATAACAGGAAAACATTTTTTAAATAGAACAAAAGCTGACTTATTAAAAGTCAAAATAACACCATTACAACATGTCAAATAAAGACAAATGAAACAAAGAAATGCATCTTGGTGGTTTTATTATTGTAACCATAGACTCATTACATATCAGAAGCTGAAAGAAATAAATATTATTTAGAAAAGTAGATTAATGATTGGGGTTTTTGCCAATATGCCACAGGAACAAATGGTGCTAGGAATATAGCTGAAACAATATAGATCTCAATGCATGCCAAGTATTTACCCTGTTTTTGCAATGAAAACTATATCTAAATTAATGTATTTTAAATATATCTGTGTGCTATTTAAGATTTGTATTCTAAAAAGAACTTTGAGCATGCCTACTTGGTGTGAATTATGTAATTTCTTCTTTTCTAGAGGAAAAAAACCTGTTACATATTGCCTTGAGTGGATGTCATTTTTCCTTTAAAAAGTTAGAAGAAAGTAGACCATCATTAGAAAATGTGAAGATTTCCATCTGACCCCCAGCAGGTTTTTCATTCCTCAACTTCTGCTCCATAAATGAATCAAGTGTAAGGAGTACCATGTCTCTAATACCTCAATTTGAGCTTCTTACATTCACAGGGCAGTCATTCCCCTTCAATTTATAACAAAACAACTTTTCATCACCATCAGGACTGGCTCTTGTGAAAAATGGAATGGAGCTATTCATAAAACCAAAACTAAATTTTGCCCACCTTTCTATCAAAAATACCACTTCCTTATCACATGCCACACAATGAGCCCAACCTTTTGGGTGAGCAACTCCCGTGCTGCCCAAAGTCTGTCAATATTTGCAATTATGATGCCAATGGGGCAAGTTCCAGCTGTATGCACCTCATGGCCAGATGTGCACTTTTGCATGTCCCCTTTTGCATGTCCGTGATTGTCTGAGGACATATCCTCCAAAGGCGATTGCAACACAGCTGAGGTGCGACAACTGATAAGGCAGCGTGTTTGTGTTTTCACACTACGTTGCTAAGGAATGTCAGAACCAGGACTGTTATCTAAGCAGTCTCTATATTTACAAGGAGAAGAATAAAATGATTGAGGTCTTTCTTCCAAGTACCCAAAAAAGTCACGATAAGAAATAACAAAGTCATTGTTTGCTTTCAGTACATTAATCTGTCTAGTGTTACATTGCAGACGTTTTAAAGGTTACCTTTGCTGAAATTGACCATTTCAGTACTAACATTATGGACTTGGTGAAATTTGGTCATGAAATTACCATTTTCTTTCAGTTAAAATTACTTATTTAAAGCAAATTAAAGTTTATAACACATATTTTTCAAATGCAGGTCATTTCAAAAAGATATATTGATTTGCAACCTGAAACTGATGGTCTGACGTCAGTATCCAGGCACTTAGCGTTCCAAAGCACTCCCTTTTGTGTTTAGAGACCTCATGATGCTATCCCAAGCCACAGATAAACACTCGATTTTAGAGTTAAAAAATAATAACACATCAATTCATTTGGCAATTTTAGCATATAAATCTACACATACAATCTGTAGTCCATAATTAAACAATAATCTTGTGATCTCTTGGACTAATTCCTAAAGGCAAAGGTTTTAGTTAAGGATGAGAACAATAGAGGACACAGTTCAGAGGGATTAATGAAGTTATTGTTTTGTACAGATGTGAAATCTATGAAAATCTTCATTACATGCCAAAATATCAATTAGTGACTTTCCTTTTCACTGGCTCCTCTTTTCCTTGCCTTCATTGTACATGATACTTTCCCATGTTCTCACCAAGCTTTTGTCCTAGCAGAGCTAGAGAGAGGGTGGAGCACCCTCTGCCAGGAAACATCCAAACTGTAGTATTGTGTGTACAACTCACTAACCAGCTGGTAGCGCATAAACATTGGAGGTCATGTCCCGTCCATGCATATGTGACCTCAGAGCATTATCCAAAGCCTTTGCAGTGACCCCAGGGCACTGGCTGGTGAACTAAAGAAAAATATAAGTACATAAACTTCTGCCACCTACCCTTTGGCCAGATTTGACTCCTTCAAGGCAGATTCCCTCACCCAAGTCTCACCCAGAAGTCTGGAAGCCAAGTGAAGTCTCAGTGCAATCAAACTCACATCACACAAAGCTGATTCAGGTAATTTTCCCTTGGATTTTCAGGAGGGAAAAATCAAGAGTTGTATTTGCTAACTAGCTTGCACTGCGTACTTTACAAACAAAACCTGAACCAAACTGATCATTTCATAGAACAATAGATAACACTGGCCCAACAGGGTTCCTCTCTTGAGAAAAGAAGCACTGATGAATTTTTTCTTACACTGTGGAGACACAGGGTAGACAGGGAACACGTGAGATCTTCAACCTTCCCTCCTGGACAACCACTGAAGAAAGGCACCAGGGACCTCAGTTTATAACAAACAACTCCTCCATATTACACTGCATCTAACAATACACCACACACGCTGCTGCTGCTGCTGCTGCTCTGAAATGTCATTATTGGTTACAAGCCCAAATCCCTCTGTGGGAGCTGACCATCTGTTAGGGAGAGCAGGACACAGTTTGATGCACAGTGTTACCTACGGACAGCAAACCAAAACCAGTAACAACAGGAGGAGGTGGTGCGTAAACCATACAGTGCCTATAAAGCAGGCGCTGCCATTTCGTTCTTTCATTTCATCTTTTAACTGCAAAGGGAGATTCTTGCTCGTGTCCTCAAAAGGAGTCTGTGACATCTTTCAACATTTGCACCCAAGTAATGTAAGCATATCCATATGCGCAAATTTTTCACTTTCCTAGGCTGTTATCCAAATCCTTTGATGTGTAACTGGTACTTTGAATGGGCACATCCTCTTCCAGAGCTACTATAAACTCACAAAGCCAAGTGAGGTAGAAAAACATCTAAGCAAGTTTCAGGCAAAATTCATAACTACTTCCTTTGGATCTTTGGGGAGGATGAAAAGGAGGTAATGGTACAGTTAAGCTTGTTGAGTTACTGAGTTGCTTTCTATAGCTTAAATAGGGAATTTTAGAAGTGACTTTGTACCAGTCATCTTTAACAGACTGGCAGCTTTTGAAGACAATGGGTAACATTAGAATAATTTTAGGATAATTGCCAAGCAAATTTCTCTCTTGGAAGCAGAAATGTTGACTTAAAGTAGTTTCTTCATGTAAGAAACAAGAAGTCAGATTTCCTTGATCACATTTTCAAGGATATCTCTATACAATTTTTATAGCTCATCTAAAGCCAAAATTGCAAAACCAGGAAAGTGTTATCCAGTGCAAAGCCAAGATAATGGGATGTGGAATTGCATCCAAATTTTGTGATGATTATGACACAGTAAGTGTCAAATATGATGAAGTTTTACCATCACTACTTTACATCACACAACATAAAAATAAAATATTCAGCTGATTCATGTGGAATAAAGAAATAGCATTTATCCCTCATTTTTATTTCATCAGGTTTGAAATAATTCTGCTTTGTTCTTGGTCCATAACAAGGCTGAACTCTGTTTGCAGGTGATTTGGGTTTTTAAAATCATTATTTTAATTGGACATTAACATGTTAGAGTTAATATCTCAGTTATATTGTTGTAAAAAGCCATCACATCTCTGATGGTGTATTTCTGAATAGACCTTCCCTAGGCAGGCTGCAAATGTTCCTCAGCCCTCCAAAGGCTGTCTACCAGAAAACAACATTTGTTGGCCTGTTTTGGACATGATGTGCATGGGTTTTAAAATATCTTTACTTCCTCTGTTTCAAATTTGCCCTTTATAATCTTGCCCTTTCCAATCTTGCCCTTTCCTATAGTAAAAAAGCTAAAAACGTTCAGAGTCCCTGCTGGCCAAGGGAGCTGCCCTGGCTTCCCCTATCACTGCAGGACTCCAGCCTGTCAAACAGCCCAGGAAACGCTTGTGAGGTTTAAAAACACAATCCATATCCCTCGAGCCGTGTCACAGGATTCATTCACAGTCTGGCAGGGGAAGGGGGGTGGGGTTGAGCTGATAGCAAGAGCAAAGTACTGCTCACACTGAGTATGCATTTTATTCATACAGGCTGCCACAGAAGGGAAAGAGTCCTTGCTCAATCACAGTTCTGCTTACTTTACACTTTTTCTTTATTCCGTTTCTTTCTTCACATTCATTCAATCAAATTATTAAAATATAAAATTGCAGAAAAATAAGGCTACAGTGCTGGGTGAATGCTTTCCTTCCTACATGATGTATTCAACTCAAATAGCAGACATTGGAGGGGAATGACAAGTTTATAATCACCTCACTTAAAACTTCAGTGTCTCCAAATTTATTTAGAATCATCTGATGTCTGTTACCTGTGTGATATCCACCTTTTGTGCAAGTAGATCAGCTCTTTTCAATTTTGATTTTAATTCATACAGTCACAGAATCACAGAATCCTTTATATTGGAAAAGGCCTCTAAGGTCACCAAGTCCAACGATAAACCTAGCACTGTTCCACTAAACCATGTCCCTAAGTGCCACATCTATATATCTTTTAAATGCTTTCAGGGCTGGTGACTCCATCACTTCCCTGGGCAGCCTATTCTAACACATGACCACCCATTCAGGAAAGAATTTTTTTTTCCTAATATCCAACCTAAATTTCCCCTGGTGCCACTTGAGGCAATTTCCTCTGGTCCTGCTGCTTGTTACTTGGAGGAAGGGTTTTAAAACCAGCTCAAGATCAAAATAAACTATTGATATATTAATGGCAGAAAGCAGCAATCATTTGCGAGAAATATGGATGAAGACTCAGGAAAGAAATCCCAGCACCGCATGGTTAACCCTGGCTGTTAACCCCCTGCACACTGCTCGTGTAACGAGAAGTAATTGATAGCACAGACACACACCCACCTCTGCACATGCCCCTGGCAGCAGGAGGTCTGAGGGCTCCTGCTCTGTGTGCCCACATTGACCCCACAGCCTGGCAGGAGAGCCTCAAGAGGTCATGCAAGTGTGTGCCAACCCACCACCCCTTCAGCTGGGTACAGAGTCCTGGCAGTGTCTCACAGGAGGGTGCTGTGGCTGGGAAGGGCAGCGCTGTGACACTGGCACCCCATGGCAGTGTGAAACCAACTGCTGCTGCTGTTTCCTTTACAAGGACGCCCTTGATACCAAAAAATTTCATCTTTATTTCTTTTCGTGCAGATTCCTCCTTTGCTAAAAAAAAAACCAAAAACCCACCAAAAAACCAAACAAAAAACCCACAAAAAAACCACCAACAAAAAACAAACAAACAAACAAACACAAACTTCTTTGAATTTTCCTGGATAATATTTTGTACACTAGAAAATCAGCTTCCTTTTTAGCAGACTTACATGAGGAGCTGCTAGAAGCTTCACACGGGTCCCATGGAGCACATGCCAGCTTGGCTCCAAGATGGATCTGCCACTCGCCAAGCCCAAGCCCAGCAGCAACAGCGGTAGCACCTCTGGGATAAGATATTTAAGAAGGTGGAAAAATCCCTCCACAACTGCAGCCAAAGAGTGGAGAACATGTGAGAGGAACAATTCTGCAGACACCCAAGTCAGTGAGGAAGGAGGGGCAGGAGGTGTTCCAGGGGCCAGAGCAGAGATTCCCCTGCAGGCTGTGGTGCAGCCCATGGTGAGGCAGCCGTGCCCCTGCAGCCCATGGAAGATCACAGGGATGCAGAGATGCATCTGCAGCCCATGGAGAACACACTGCAGGTGGATGCCCAAAGGAGGCTCTGATCCACTGGAAACTTGTGCTGAATCAGGTTCCTGGCAGGAGCTGTGGTGCTGTGGAGAGAGGAGTCAGGTTGGAGCAGGTTTGCTGGCAGAACTTGTGACCCTGTGGGGGCACCCATGCTGGAGAAGTTTGTGGGGAGCTGCTGCCCACGGCAAGAACTCAAACTGGAGAAGTTTGTGGAGAGCTGTCTTCCATGGGGGAGATTCCAGACTGGAACAAGGAAAGAAATTATAAGTCCTTCCTCTGGGGAGGAGGGAGCTGCAGAGACAATGTGTGGCAAATTGACCATTGTCCCCATTGCCCATCCCCCTGCACCACTGGAGAGAAGATAAGAGAAAATCATGAACAAAGTGGAGCCTGAGAAGAAGGGAGAGGTGGGAAGAAGGTGTTTTTAAGATTTTATTTTATTTTTTTCAGTATCCTTACTCTGATTTACTTGGCAGAAATTCAGTTAAATTCCCCAAGTCAAGTCTGTTTTGCCCATGATGATAACTGCTGCATGATCTGTCCCTGCCCTTATGTAAACTTCTGAGCCCTTTATTATATTTCCTCTCCCCTGTGCAGTGGAGGAGAGGGAAGATAGAGCAGCTTCAGTGGGCACTGGCTGTCCAGCCAGGGTCAATCCACCACATCAGCTTGGACAGTTGTGGATGTCTCATTTACCTGTCATATCTACAAGCCCTTCTGCCTTGGCAGCCACTGTTATCCAGGCTATTTTGCCAAGGGTAGACCATAGGCCATCCCTACAAGAAGTCCTAAATTCATGGGGAGTGTATTGTATTATACTCTTCCCAGGGCACTGCTCAGGCTAAGAACATTGCTGTCATCTTCTAAAACAGTCAGAAACATTTTCTGTCACTTGGTCTCCAGCATAAGCTCAGCTAGCAGGAACAAAAGACAATTACCATGAGATTTAATGCATCAGATGTAGTTTTAGAAGTATAGGAATATTTTTAACAAGAATAACCATAGGAACAGCTTACAANTGTGCTGAATCAGGTTCCTGGCAGGAGCTGTGGTGCTGTGGAGAGAGGAGTCAGGTTGGAGCAGGTTTGCTGGCAGAACTTGTGACCCTGTGGGGGCACCCATGCTGGAGAAGTTTGTGGGGAGCTGCTGCCCACGGCAAGAACTCAAACTGGAGAAGTTTGTGGAGAGCTGTCTTCCATGGGGGAGATTCCAGACTGGAACAAGGAAAGAAATTATAAGTCCTTCCTCTGGGGAGGAGGGAGCTGCAGAGACAATGTGTGGCAAATTGACCATTGTCCCCATTGCCCATCCCCCTGCACCACTGGAGAGAAGATAAGAGAAAATCATGAACAAAGTGGAGCCTGAGAAGAAGGGAGAGGTGGGAAGAAGGTGTTTTTAAGATTTTATTTTATTTTTTTCAGTATCCTTACTCTGATTTACTTGGCAGAAATTCAGTTAAATTCCCCAAGTCAAGTCTGTTTTGCCCATGATGATAACTGCTGCATGATCTGTCCCTGCCCTTATGTAAACTTCTGAGCCCTTTATTATATTTCCTCTCCCCTGTGCAGTGGAGGAGAGGGAAGATAGAGCAGCTTCAGTGGGCACTGGCTGTCCAGCCAGGGTCAATCCACCACATCAGCTTGGACAGTTGTGGATGTCTCATTTACCTGTCATATCTACAAGCCCTTCTGCCTTGGCAGCCACTGTTATCCAGGCTATTTTGCCAAGGGTAGACCATAGGCCATCCCTACAAGAAGTCCTAAATTCATGGGGAGTGTATTGTATTATACTCTTCCCAGGGCACTGCTCAGGCTAAGAACATTGCTGTCATCTTCTAAAACAGTCAGAAACATTTTCTGTCACTTGGTCTCCAGCATAAGCTCAGCTAGCAGGAACAAAAGACAATTACCATGAGATTTAATGCATCAGATGTAGTTTTAGAAGTATAGGAATATTTTTAACAAGAATAACCATAGGAACAGCTTACAAACTGGTTGTGCATCATCCATCTGTTCATACCAAGACAAGCTGCTATTCTTAGAAGACACACTGTAGGTCAAATCGAAAGTATAACATAGGAAACTGAATTTTTTGATCTTAGTTGCAGAGTCAGAATAAAAAAAACCTAAATATAATTGCCATATGTATGCATTTTCCAAATATGTGCTATTTTCCACCTGTAATTAAGTAAAGTCTGATTTGTAATGAAAAGATCTGTGCCTTTTTTTCTACCCTGCTGCACATGTAGAAGACTGATAACTTGAGCATGTAACATAAACCCAAAAGACCCCGTTGAAGTCTCTACACAGCCCAGGGCAGTAATACCTTTTTTATACAGCCCTTCCCAGATGTGTCCTGTTCACATGTGCTGTAGAAAGCATATTTATGCCTAGGAAATCCCAGCTGAAGTTATGGGAACACTTATCAGAACAGCTATGTCCACCCTTGAGTAACTGGCATTTTTTAATTCAGTCCTATCCTTTTAAGAGAAACTTTCCTGAGACTTCAGAAAGTGCTGTTAGCTACAGGTGAGGGACTAAAAGGTAGTACTCTGCATACTGATTAGAAATTTTGAGGACAGCATGATGTCATTTATATAAGCATAAATGAGGGACATAAGACGGCACCCAACAGTTTTGAAAAAAGCCAAATGGTTCCTTCCCAGCCCCTTGCTCAGCAGACTACATTTCTCTTAGTCTGCTTATTGATGAATCTTTAACCTGGCTCCATTTCCTTCTGGCTGGCCCTGGTCAAGAGAGTGCAGAGCTCTGTAGAATAGGTGAGGGTATTCAGACAGCTCTGTTTCTCCAGAATAGACAGAGCTGCCTGACTGGGACTTCTTGTTTTCTTTTTGTGGGTTTTATTTATACTTTCAAGTTCTTCATTCCAGCTGTGCCTGAAAGTGGAGGGGACAGTTTAGTCCCATTTAAGCCAAGTTCATGTGTGGTATCTGCTCCTACTTTCTCTTCTCAAAATGGGAAGACAGCCAAGGGACATCCAATCAGTAGGAAAATGATCTTCAGGGATGCTTGAGTGAGGACCCATCAAAGTAAAGAGCCAACACAGCTGGAAAAAATAGGAGACAGCAAGACCTCACTGAAAGCCAGATGTTCAGTGCACATTTTCCTTTCTAATTTTTTTAAGCAGAATTTTTTAACAACAACAGAAACACATCCTACTTTTTCTTAAAATACAGTCAGGAAAGGAGACTGCTTATGAGTTTAAGTTCATGTGTTTTATTACTCTAATTCCTTTGAAAAAAGTTTAGACATAAAATGTTATTAATTGGAGAAGAAACATATGCTTCTTGGCTCGGCAATGCTTAGTGCAGTCAGTGTTGGATTTTTTTCTTTCTGTGTACTTTCACAAGATGTCTGTTGGTTTTGAATTAGTTGCATTGTAGAGTTAAATTTATATGATGGGATTTAGCAGACAAAACAAAGACCCTTTAAAAATATTTTATGGAGATTTTGATGGAAGAAGAGATATAAAATGATGTGAAAGAGTGAGGCTGAAGCATAAGAAGTCTATAGGGAATGTTTCCCTGCACAGCTTAAAAGCTTGGTAAATCCAGCACTGAACTAATTTACAAGGGACTGTGACTGAAGCAATGCCAAGAGAAAGAAGAAGGGAGGATCAAATGTCAAAAAACCCCAAGTCCTATTGAAGAAGTCAGTTTAGGGGTAGAGTGGTAAAAGAACTTGGAATCAGAGATGCCTCATTTGGGCCAGATGTCTCAGTGTCTCTGTACAGGTGTGACTAATATTTCCCCTGATGCACAACAAACTTGAGAAGAAAGACCACTCAGCAGGGATTTGAGATTTCAACTCTTGGCTTTGTTATTAACATTTTCTGTGTGTACATCGAGTCCTGATCCTCCCTCTTTGTGTGAGCTCTCCTGGAAAGAGACTGTGCCTGTCATGTTTGCAGCTACTCGACCATTGTGTTGATGAGAAATGTTTTCAGAAGCATTGCTGAACAGTTTTATTCAGAAAAAAATTGAGAAATTTCACAGTTTTTCAGTCAAGATGCAGACATATACTGGCACAACACTGGACAGTCTTCATCAACATGGTTGTCAGTGAGCTGCTGTTAATGAGAAAATACTAGTGGCCATAGTAACTGAGGATTATGGAGGAAAGAGCTGAGGGAGAGCAAGAGTATTGAAAGCTGAAAAATGTAATCTGAAATGAGCATATTTTGAATTCAGCTACAAGTTTGCTTAATCACAGAATGAATTGAAATTTTAGCAAAATGCCAATTAGGAATTTTTTATAAAATATGCTGATGCAACCTCAAAATTTTGTATAAATACAGTCATGACAAACATCACACCAAAAGCTGGTTGAGAGTAAGCACAGACATGGACTGAAATCAAATTAAGTAGCACAAAACACATTATTTAGAAGATGAGGAAATACGTATAATTTTTTATCAGTGGATGACAGTAAAGTGGTGGGTCCCTGCTGTGGAAAGGAGATGCAACCCTAGAATGAATGGAGGAACTATTTTAGTCTCACATAAGGGAGTACTAATAAAACTAAATTGCTGAAGACATCACCTTTAGGAGACTAGAGGTATAGAATCATCGATGTTGGAAGAGACCTTTAAAATCCAGTCCAATCATCAGCCCAGCAGCACCAGTAAACCCCCTAACTACTAAACCACATCACCCAGAACCAGATCCAGATGCCTCTTACACACCTCCAGGGCTGGTCACTCCACCATGTCCCTGGGCAGCCTATTCCAGTGCCTGACCACCCTAACAATGAACATTTCTTTTATAATATCCAATCTTAATCTCCCCTGTCTTGGCTGAAGACCATTTCCTCTTGTCCTCTCACTGCAGGCGCAGGAGCAGTGACAGGCTCCCATCTCACTACAATCTCCTTTCAAATGGTTGTAAAGGGTGATGAGGGTCCCTCTGAGCCTCCTTTTCTCAGGACTTCTCAAACCCAGCTCCCTTGGCCAAAAGACACATTTTCTAAACCTTTCAAGAGCCTTGTTACCCTTCTCTGGACATGCTCCAGCACTTCAGTGTCCTAAATTATCATCTACTTTGAGAGAGATTTAGTGAAAGACAAATTAGAAGCAGGAACTTTAGGGATATAAGCAATATACAGCTTGGACAACAAATGGCAGCTAAAGAGCTTAAGAAGTTTGCCATTGTAAATGAAAAGCCCAGTAAACCAAATGACCCAATTAATACACACACCACACACACTGGGTGAAAAAGCCTACTTGCATTAAAAGCAGTGTCATTTTAAGAACAATGACATACAGACTAGTACAGAGCAGGCAGCCAGAAATTAGAAATCAGAAGAAATAAAAGTTAGAAGGTTCCCAACTGTTAGAAAAATGAATTTCTAGAGGGTAATTAGATAGGTCATAGTAAAAATAAAAAGTTATGATATATGCATTATCTGCTTTTAAGATAGGATTCATTGCATTTATCAAATGGAATTAGGAGGACAGGGCCTAGAAAAGAGAATCCAGGGCATCCCACCCCAGACTATCTTTCAGCTTCCTGCCACAGCTTCTTTTGTCTTCCATGAAATGTTCCACTATCTTTTTATCTTCAAGCCATATCCAACTCTTAAATTATCATTGGCTTCCTTTCAGTATTTTTATAGCCCTTTCCTCAGGCTACACAATTACCATTCCAATTTGTCCACCTTGAGATCTTCATAGTCCTCCCACTCTGGCTGAACGTTTCCAACTTCAACCCCACCCCCCTTTAACTCCTTCACCAACAACAAGGAGCCTCTCAGCCCTTCCCCTGAGACCTGTATCCTGGCTAAGGTTTTTCTCCCCCTCAGCAACTTTCAGACTAAGCTCAGATTTCCCTGAAGAATCACTCACCCAGTCAACACTTTCAGTCTGTCTCAGGTGATCTAGCTCCTCTGAAAGGATTTTTTTGTTGTTGTTTGTTTGTTTGTTTTGTGAGGAGGGAGGACTTTTTCAAGGCTTCAAGTCCTGAAGCCTTGAAGGTTTCTTCTACTGCTGAAATCCATATTTTCTTTAGGAATAAATTCTTCTTTCCCAAGACTGCAAATTTTTTTCTCCAAAGACACTCCCCAAATAAGAAGTTTTGGAGTTTCATGCATCTTTCCATAACAGAGGGAATGGGAGTTATTGGTGTCAGATACGTCCACTAACTTCAGAGACTCAGTATCTTTTTATAGCACATTAACTAGTTTATTTTCTGTGAATGTTGATTTAATGTTTACTGAACAATATTTTTCTTGTTTCAGCCTCCGAAAATGAAAATTTGAGGTATATTTGATACAGAATCACAAAAAATATTTTATCCTTCATCTCTTGATAAAGACTTCTGGCAGATTCTAAGTTGTAATCCTGCTAGAAAGAGTGATATGGTTATACTTTGGCTTGTAATTATTTTAATTAATATCAGTTATTTGTAGTAACTGGAGTTCTGTTTTCTAAGGTAACACGTAACCTAAACTGTAAGTTTAGAGAGCTTCTTTTACATATGCACTAAGCTGTGTACAGTGTTACAAGAGTTCTGAGATTATTCTGAACCAAGTTTTACCCCCAAAAAGTATTGTACAAGGTGGGTATTGTGAGATTCCAGGCAAAAAAAAAAAAAA
>WBMY01020820.1:330011-380406 GCA_013397315.1 Donacobius atricapilla
TCTTTTACTTGTGAGCAACTCTTTTTTTCCTGCACATATTCTTTTCCCACTTGTGTATTTCTGTCATTTTGCCTGAAAAACCTTTGGGACAGAAGCCATCTTCCACATTTTAACTGAAAACCCTGGGGAATGTTAGAGCAATGTACTGAATAGTCCCACCAAATTAAATTAAAAAACCTGTTCCCTCTGAAGCAAAAAATATTTTAAAGGGCATTAAAATTATAAAAGAGAATAAATTATTTTATTCTGATTCCTTAGCTGTCAAGACAAAGAGTGCCTTGTCTTTCAGTAAAACCAGAATTTCGTTTCATTTACCTAAGAAGTAACTAGCTCTGGATTCACACCTTTTAATAAAATAATATGACAGGGAAGTCCAGAAATAAGATCACAAAGCTCCTGTGCTTGTGTTTTCTGCAGACAGAAGGGCTGGATGAGGTTGCAGGGACCCACCAGTGTTTCCTTGCAGAAATGTGGAAGGTGCTGGGGCAAGGGGCTGGGATTTCTGAGCAGTGCACTCTTGGAGTCTTGCATCTGCCATGTTCCCTGGCTCCCAAATGAGAGTGAACTGGCCAGGAAGTTTCACAAGGGAGGGAATAGAAGTAGGGTAATTTGGCCAACATAACTGCGATCTTTCTGTATTCATGTTCTAAATTACATCTTTAAGTGCATGAAAAGATATAAAGGAATTGCTGCTCCAGCAGTAAAAGTTACCTAGCTGGGTAACTTTTGCAACCCAATGCTCTCCATTCAAGATTTTAAAAGAGTTCCTCAAAACTTTTGGAAAAAAAAGAGAAATCAAAGTCCTAAAGAATTGGAGAACAGTAAAGACTGAAATCTTAAGAGTAACAAACCCTGACATTATCTCCTCCACCAGCTCACTTCTGATTTGCTGGCAGTCACCAATCCAGTAGAGACTGGTTGCAGAATGGTGATTTTCCAGCTTACTGAACAAGTTCCATTTGACAAGATAGTCAATTGTGAACCATGAACACATCCAAAAAAAAAAATCAGGATAATTTATCCTCATGACTAAATCGGTGATGATTTTTCATTGTTCTCAATGCTCAGCCAGTTTCCAGATCTATGAAACAAAAGGATATCATCAGCAAATTTCCAAGTTTACCTGCAGCTTGCTTGTGGAAGGGATCTCAATAGGCCATTTTATTCATTCCTCACTGGAATAAATGCATCAGTTATCTCTTTGGCTTTCCTGACACATCTGCCCAAGAATACCTTAAATCCTTGCATGATGGAAACTCCACTATCTCTTTTGGCAAGAAATCTCAGAATTTGGAACTTTCCTTTCATTGCTCCTCCTCAATCCTTTTTTCTTCATGCTTAATAGTATATTTTTCCAATCTCTCTGATAAATCACATTTTTTAGAACTTTAATATCTCTGAACTACTCAAATTATTAAGGTGAGGAGCTCCAAACTGAGCACAACATTCCAGCTGAGGTCTGAGCACAACATTCTGGCTACGGTCTTACCAGTGCTGAGTACAGCAGAAAGATTGCTTCATGAGTCGACAGGCTGTTCATGTTCTTTGTACAGCCCAAAGTAGTGTTTAATGTGCTTTGCAATAGCATGAAATCTTTTGATTGTAGAAGGTATGTGACCTATAGCTTCAGATCCTTTTCTGAAGTGCCACCAGCCAATGGGTTGTTCCCATCAGCTTCTTATATGCAACAGACCATTTCAACGGAAATACACCATGTGGAAATTGCCCCTCAGTTTTCCATTATCTGGAGATTTTTGGTCATTGAAGCACCATGTCCTCTGGAGATTTATTAGGTTTAGTCTTTGTTTTGGCACCTGTGTCATTAATGAAAATATCAAATAGAAATAGACACAGAACAGGCTCCTGCAGGTACCATTTCATAGCAGCCTTGTATCCTAATAGTGAACAATTTGTAGTATTTTCGATGGTGCCATTTTATAACCACTTTGCCATCCACACTGTAGCTGTTTCACAAACAACACATTTTTACATGGCTTTTGAAATAGTCAAAACTTTACTGAAGCCAACCAGGCCTGTTTGTTGAGGAAACAAAAGTGAAATACTGTGTTTAAAATCTCCAGTTGCCAATGAATTTGTGTAGTTGTCAATACTTCTTACTTCATATTTATATGTTTTTACTAATGATTGAATAATTTTTTCCCAGAATTTTTCTTGGACCTCAACTTCACTTGAATGGTCCACAATTTCTTCTATTTTCTTTTCTGTTTTAAAGATAAGTTCTATATTTGCCTACATGGTTTGGGTTTAGAATTTTTCCCGTGTTTTTTTAACCATTATGATGCAATTTCCAATCATCTCCAGGCCTAGAATTTTCTCTTCTCCTCCTGCTTTTTTATACTCTCCAACATTTACAATTGTTTGTTGTTCTCCATTTCAGCTCTCCTCTCAGTGGTGACCATGTATATACCTCCCACATAGGGTGGTGGAATTACTCTTGCTTTTTTTTCCCTCTGCTCTCAATGGGCATATAGAATGATTCCTTATGCCCCTTGCTAGTTATATCTCTGTTTTGTGCCTTTCTGGTTTTGTCTCTCCTTTCCCTTTTATTTTTTATTTTTTATCTTTTGCCTGATGAAGTTTTTAGGGTTTATATGCCTCTATTTTGTAACTGAGGTCAGCTAAGCAATCATGAGTTTGCAAATCTGGTCATATAAGATGCTTTTTGTCCTCCCTTCAATTTGGGATGTTCTCTGTTTATGTCCTTCACTTGGGGGATTAGTGCCAATAATGGGAAAAGATTAACAATCTTTTGGTTCTATTTAACTTCTATGTTTGATCCATTTTCTCTGATAAATGCAGCCTTTCCTCCTGAGCCCTCATTATGGCAGATCCAGTTAATTATATTCTTATAATGTATCCTTCCATACATATATTTGTGCAATGGTTGGTTAACAAAGGAACTGTCAGCCTGTTGATTTCCCCTTTCCTGTTCCCCTTTAATTTCTTGAGAAAAAAATCAGTTGTCCCCTTTTTAATCAAGCAGTTAAACACCCAGTGTACCTCCCTGCTCTGAAAAGTTGGTCTCAAGATAGAAGACATGCGTCCTACTGCTATCTGGTATTATCTTTGAACACTCAACAAAGTGGGCACAAACCACAGTAATATTTTTAGATGTTTACAGGGTCTGACTCTGGTTCATTGTGACAGACTTGTTAATAATTTCTTTTCCCATGATCCAAGGGCACCAGCAAAGTGCAGTCACCCACAGCCTGCTATGCTGCACACAGCTCCTAAACCTTTGGGTGAAACGTGCAGTGGAAGAACCACACCATAGCAATTAGGTGGCTGAAATCACCCCAAAATTAGTGTCACCCTTTTCCACATAGGTCTTCTGAACTTCTCAGGAATGGAATATTTTCCTGCTTTGTTAAGGGATAGACATGGAGTCTCTCACCTTCCTGTAACAAGCTGAGTCTCAAAA
Organism: Donacobius atricapilla; assembly: GCA_013397315.1. Classification (NCBI taxonomy): domain Eukaryota; kingdom Metazoa; phylum Chordata; class Aves; order Passeriformes; family Mimidae; genus Donacobius; species Donacobius atricapilla. The sequence continues at coordinate 333,454 of WBMY01020820.1, forward strand.
TCAGCACAGATCTGAGTGCAGGATCAAGAACCTCAGAAGTATGGAGAAAAACCATCTAAAGGAGATGAGGATATAAAATTAGCAAATTCTGTGAGTCACAAACACACTATTTGTAAAAGAGAAAACTTACGGGGCTCATGAATTTGATTATAAACAGGTTTTACTAAAACTGTAAGTAGAGAAATAAATACAACAATCTGGACATTTTTATTTAGGATAAAAATAGTGGAACTGACAGTACATTTCATTTGGATTCAAGAACAATATTGGACCCTTTTCCCCTAGAAAGGGCACCAAGCACATAAAATGCCCAACCATCTTCTCCTTTCTTTGCTTCCACAGCTTTTAAAGAGTAACCAATTCCCACAGACTTCAGCTGCCTGTTTCAGGCCTCTCCCACAAAAATTATTACGGGTATAGTCATAAAAAATGAACTCACTGATAGCAGTTTTATATTGATCAGTCCATCAAAGACTTTAGGGGGATCTTTCAGTATATCAATATCCTCTTTCGGACAACTTCTGTAAGACAAATTATTATAGGAATATGCTTTTTAAAACTGTTGAGGGAGCTCTACTATTCCTATCTAAACATCTATCCTTAAACCCCCTACCTTTGTGATGCTAAAATTGTTACCAGCTTTATTACCAGCAATGTTGAAGAACTGTCTTTCCTGGATAAGAAAGCCTTTTCTGGTCAGGCATTTTTAGAGTGCCTCTTACTTATTTAAGTGTTACTTACGTGGCAAGCTGTGAAACCACAGAATTTTTGAGTTAGTTTTCATTACTGTCCTAGGTTCCAGTGTAAGATATGCCCAAGATATGTATTCTATCACCATCTCCATGACCTGTTGAAACCAGGTGGGGCAGTGTTCCCCTTGTCCCCACCCTCCGGACTATCTTCTGTTAATGGGCCCATTCATGCTGTGCTGTATGACTCATGGGTAAGTCCCATCCGGGAGTTATCTCTGGTTAATGGGCAATCAAGGACCCATTGTATGAGTCATAAAATTACATCATTCCATTGTGGGATGTTCCTCCCATGGGGAGGAGCCAAGCATTCCCACCTGGATATAACCCGGGACAGCACAGGGGGCTCTCACCCCCTCACTGGATTCCCAGAGGACAGGAGCTACCGGACCTTTCTACGGGATCGTTGCTTCAACAAGACCACTCCATCTGGACTGCTACCACCGCCCTGACTAACAGGTTGTATTATTTAACTTATTTTATTTAACCTTTTTTTCCCCCTCCTATTAAATTGTATTTCTGACTTGGAGTCTTCCACTGGTTTTGCTTTCAAACCAGCACAATTACTATCTTCTGCATCTGTGTCTTAATCAGCACACAGCCTGCTCATATTTGCCCATTAATATTCTGTATAGTGAACACTTGGAAAACTCTTACCATGCCCATATTGAATACAGTATGAAATTTGACATTCTTCCTTGTATTTTCATGAGTTAAAATACTCCCATAATGTCTTTTAAAAACAATGGCTGGAATGGTGAATTTTCTCTTCCCTTTTCCCCAGGCAGTTAACCAAAAGACACTTCCCAACTAGAGAGAGTGCAGAATTTGCACAGTTAAACTGCAGCTGTTCCTCATATGGGTGAGCTCCAGAGATGTTATGAGGGATTCAGACCCTGGGAGGAGTCAGGCACACAAGGAAAAAGCTCCATCTCGGGTAATTTCCTGCCTTCCTAGTTATTGTAAAATCATATGAAAATTATAAAAAAAGTTCTTAACGATTTCTTTGAGTTTTTTTTATCCATGCTCTCATTTTTTTTAATTGAAGAATTTAAAATACATGCTATTTTTTGGATTTTAATGAAGAGGACATAAAATTTCACAGAAATATGTTAAGACATAATTTTGTATAGCATATAAATTATATGTACTTCATAAAATAAGAGACTTTTCAAACAATATGCAACAATGGCCATCTGTTTGCAACAGAACAAATACTAGGAAAGAAACAAATTAGATGACTTCTTGATAGTTCCACTGATTATGTTTTTCTAAGTGCAGCTTTGTGAGAGAAAAAGGCAATATTATAATACTCCTTATCTCTCTCCTCCATTTTGAACCCCTTGCCAATTTCAAATACATTTAATAGAAAGGGTGAGGTTTCAAAGGTATATAAGTTTCTCCAGGTGGAACTGAAGACTATAGTGAAAGAAACAGTGAAATGTATATAAAAATTGTGATGAGCTTTACCACTACCTTAGATTTTGCTTTTACTTCAATTGAACACAGTGAGGAAGGCTGCAAATCTGGGCTGAGAGGAGTGAAAAATAGCAATCTGAAGTGTTAAGGGCAGCCCTTGTTCCTTGGGTTATGAGGAGGAAGGAAAAGGTGTCCTGGCAGGGAGATGGGGTGGAAGTTGTCCCTCCTGGCTTATGCCTCATTTCCCAGCGTGGAAAGGAAACATCCCTGGGTGACACATCTAGCTTCCATCCTATAGCAGTGAAACGTTGGTTGAACTCTAGCACAAAGCAGTCAAGAATTGGACAGAGAGATCACCCCTTGAGAGTGTATCCCTTAGTATGGTTGGCTTTGTGAAATTTTATTGTAAAGTATTTGTCATCATACAAAGCCATGATGGAAAAAGGGTCTTTTCCACCTCCTCCCTCTCCCATGACAGAAAGTAGAATTCTTTAATGAACAATTTACACACTTTTTTTGTTTGTAACAGTACCAAAACGTGATCTCCCTGAAGTATACTGGTGACCAGTGACACTACTCACCCCCACTGAAGCAAGTGTTGCACTGTTTTCAGCCTTCTTTCCTTAATTGTCTCCATGTAAGTATGACAAATATCTAATTTCCCATAACTTCAATACATCCAAGGAATTAATTTGGGGAAAATATAGTGGGGAATAAGTGCTAATGATCTCAGAATCAGATTTTAAAAAATTATTTAATACAGAGTATAAATTACGCATGGAAGACTCATAGGCGACTGTCAGAACCTGGAGATTACTGGTATTTGAAACATCCCAGCAGAGCCCTGTTGAGGTCTATATTCTCTCAGTGCTTGCTGACCTACCAGAGATGCATGAGCTTATGCTTTGTTGACACCTATAACCTACTTGGCATTTATTTCATACATAAGCCCAAGGAACATCAGAAGAATACTAATTCTTTCACCAGTCTCAGAGAGGAGACAAATCAGACTCATGAACCATGCATTCAGCAGTTTGTGCCCGTATCCAGAATATGGGAGTTGGGAAAGCAAAAATATGTGCTCTGATAAAAAAAATAAATTTGATACACTTTGGTGTAAATGGCTGTAGGAATTTGATGTAAGACTTTCCCCTGCCCAGGCTATTCCACTTGAACATTCATTTGCTGAGGAGTAAATATGCATCTGGGAGTAAGTTCATGTAGTGTTGCATTTAGCCCATTTACCGGGAAATAGTTTAGTCCCTGCTACAATGTAGAGTATAAATTTTGCAAGATTTGTGCATGAACAGCCACCTCCCTATTCAGGAAAAAATAAGAAGAATTTTCAGGAAAAATACAAAATCACAAAACCTCACCTTCTAGTTTCCAAAATAGCTAAGCAATCTATACAAGGCTGGAACAACTTTACCAGGATTATATGAGTGTCTGAAATCTCATATTTATGGAGTATTTCAGAAAGACAGGAGTAAGTTTCCTAAAATAAGTCAGTTGGACAGAAGAAGGAGGAAGGAGACATTTCTACATCTAATAATTATTAAAGAAACCTAATCCTCTTTGCAGTTGTCTGCATGTTTACAGAAGTGGAGATTACCTTAATAAGTCAGGTGGTCTACTTCCAGACATGAAGGGATATCAGTGTTTCCTTCCTGGAAGAAAGGATTATTTGAGCTGATGGTTTATGGCAGGACTTGGCTGCTCATATTTTACTCCTGGTAAGTAAGAGGCCCCAGCGCTGGACTGAGAAGGCAGTGGAGGGTAAGCAAGGTCGAATTAAGTTGATCAGCTCAACATGTTACATGCTAGTCATTCTAACGTTCTTCCAAAATCAATTAGGCTTCTCAGTTTTGGTCTTGGAAACTTTCCCATGCATGCGTAGAAATCCCTGCAATTGCTTTTACTGTGTGTTGATCACCTTAAATGTATTGGGATACCAAAAATTAAATGCTATTGAATTTAGAGTCTAGCCCCAACTCTTTGAAATTTCTGCTACCAAATAACAAAGACACAAAACTGCTCCTCTTAAGGCAGACTGGTATTCCGTTGATTTTTCGGCTTTATGCCAGCAAGAAAAGTCCACAGGGAGAAGGTTTTTTGTCAACTACTTCAAAACTGAACAAAAAGCAACACATAATAGCACAAAGTTTTTAGAAAGAAGGAAAAAAAGAAGAAAAACCAAGCCAAAAATCTATGTAATTTAGGTATAATTTAAGACAAGGAGTGACAAAGTAGAAGAAAACAGATATTATGAGGGAAGAGAATACTACATGATGGGACCAAAGGGACAAAGGAGGGTGTCTTTGGGATGGCAGAAGTTTCCAGGATGCAAAATTGACTGGCACTGGATTACTGAGCAATCACTGTCATTCCTGCCAACAGCATAAAGCATCCTTGGAAGAGAAAAATAAAACGGGATCAATAAGAGAGTGAAAGACCAAGAAGGCTCAATTTTCAGTGAATTTGTAACCCATTTTCATGAAGTTTGTTACTACAACACTCTCCTGGAGAGTTAGTACCTCAGAGAGTCCTCTAAGCTCACGACAGCACATGTGGGGACGCAGCAGAATCCCCCAGAGCAGAACTGCCTCCCAGGCAGCAATGCAGCTGTTTGCTGGTTAACAGCTGTCTTTGCAACAATATGGCTGTTATTATTATTTAACTACAAAATCAGTAGATGGCTTCCAAACAGAGTACAATAGTCTATGAAAATGCTGAATAGTCCCAGATCCACAACAGACAAAAGTTTGGAGCCTCACTGATGCACACTGATGGCAAGCTGTTGCCAATAATTTTCTGAGCACGGATTTTTATCTAAAGACATACTATGGTTTTGCCTGGACTAAGCTTCTGCAGCTTGCTTGGTAGTATAAAATACAGGAGAGCTGTCTTTAAAAGCAAAATGCTTAATATGAATTTCTTGTTTTTTCCCATCAAGCCTGATATCAAACCAATCTTAATTAATGTGGAACAGTTTGATAAATCTGTATGGAAAGAAAGTATCCTTTCCCTTCCTTCAGACAAGCACTGTGTTTCAGACACTTTGGAACAGATGCGTTCATGGTATGCAGAATTATTTCTGCTATCAACCACCTCTGAAAATGCTCTGGTTTAGGCCTGGTGTGGCTGTTTTGTGATGAGTGCCTTACACTCATCCTCACCTTGACAATGGCTCAGCACTTTGAGCCAAGGAAGGTTTTTGGGAACAAAAATCACCTTTGCCCTTGAAGTAAATTTTTAACCTAGACAATGAATAAAACAGATGACAAACTTCCCAGTAAATTAGAGCCCAGAGAGCTTCAGTGCAGAAGTGCAGAAAGATTTGAATTGGATAAAACTAAGAAAATAATTATTCCTTCTTCTTTGGAGTACTTGCTTTGTGACAGATAAAAGAGGAAGTGGTCTCATAATGTTGCCACCTTTAAAAGCGCATTGCCACGGACACTTAAAGCCTCTTCACTCTGAGGCTACATAGAAGAGCCCTTGGGAGTTATTCAGCTCCTTAGACAGGAACAAATATAAATAAGTATCTGGAGACATAAGTCAGTTTATGCCCCTAACTATCCTGTGCAGGCATATGTGTCTTACAGAGAGTAGAAGTTCCCAGTGAAAAATTAACTTGCATTGAACCAGGTGGAGAAAGAAAGAGAAAAGCACCCAGTTGTCTGATTTCTTAAATGCTTTGGGACCATTTGGTCGATTTTAAAAGTGTTTAAATTCAACTTGACATTTTTCTCAAGTATCCCTTTATGGATATGTGAATACACCTGCAGGTCAAAAATAAATGCAAGTGGTTTAGAGGACACTTCAAAATTTAAAGATCCATCTAGAAAACCCATCTATTTCTTCCATGAGGTGATACTGCCCCTGTGATTCTGACCTTTGAAAGTTGCATTTCTTGGCTGGCTAGGACAAAACCCCCATGCCATTAGCTCTACATATACAACAGAGAGCATTGTACTGTCTAAATTATCTTAGGAATTTTGCTCCTGAGACAAGCAGGGAATATAGAACATGTGACATTTATCTGTGTCTGGGCAGAGAGAAAGAATTACTAAGGTTTTGCCATGTCTCATCATTTTGCCATGTCTCACCATTTTGCACTTCCTTGCAGCTGCAATCTGGAGCAGCCCCCTCTTCCTTGGGTAGCATCAGCTTCTGCTGCGTCCTTTGGAAGAAAAATTATACATAGAGAAATACAGTCCAAATCAGGGGAGGCAGAGACACCATAACTTCTATTCTGATTTAATTCATGGTGAGTTACTACCTCAGGTTACAAAATAAGTTTTTTGGCAGGAGCTTTGTAAGGGAGCAGGTGGGAGGATGTACAGGGTCAAACATGATCATTAGAATTCTCTATCCTAAAAGGAAAAAAAAAAGGAAAGAAAAAAGGAAGAAGAAAATTAACAGGAAATAGAAAAATTCCTCTTCTTGAGGTAGTTTAATTTACTTCATCTAAAAGAAGAGGGAAAAAAAAAAAAAAAAAAAAGAGCCCAGACCAAATAGCCTACCAGCCTACCATAGACTTGAAATGGCAGCAAATAACCTCCATACAGATATAATATCATGTAATTATGTAATTTCTGGGGCAACAATTAATGATTCTCTATGCAATACTTCAAGATCTTCTTATATTAAAAACTTTTTTTTTTTTTGCAAGTTATTTTGCTTTTCCCTTCCAAATGACTTGGCTTCTCTGTGGCCTTTAGAGAGACATGAATCTAATTTGCTTTCATCTGGCAACAAAGAGGAGCTGCAAAAAAGAAATCATTTCTTCTGTAAGGAGACAGGAAGGTTGCTCCTGGATAAATGTTGATCCAGAGCAGTGAACCAAATGCTTTAAAAAACTCAAAATACAGCAAAGATTACCATCTATTCCAATGGTGTTTAGTTCAGGATCCTAACTCTGTTGAATTAATTCTAATTCTTAACCCTGAATTCTGCTAACTTGGGGTTTGGAGTTCCTACCCAAACCCCAACAAAGGCTCCATTCACATGGTCTGTGAATGCTGTGAATGTGAATTCCTATCACTGCTCTCTCCTACCTGTGATGTGTTCCTGCCTCCTTGCTCTCAGGAGATATAGCAGGTTAGTTGGTAATCAGAGATATTCCCCAGCACCAGCTACAATGCCTTTCAAGACCTAAACTCCTACTGATGTAGGGAGATCTGCATGCTGGGAAATGTGTTAGAGCTCCAGAAGGATGTATGTCATCCCACATTGTCTGGATTATGCTTTGACCTGCTCAAGAGCAGCATTATAGTCACAGTTGGAATGGGCATGAATGAAACTGCTCTCAGCTGGTCAGGACAGTGTCCTAAAGGGAATTAAGGGGTTTCAGCATCAGATGGCTCAGTGTCGAGGTCATGATCAGCACTGTGCAATCCTCCAATTTGAGTAGGGATGAATCCACAGTTTATGATTCCAAAAGTGCCAGTTACAGAAGGAAGAGAAAAAACAGTACATCCAGGTGACCCAAACACTGCAGCACTGGGACACATTACAGAGGGGCCTGCGGATGGCTGCTTACCTGGGTACCTGTGGTCTCAAGTCTGCAGAGCCAAAATCTTCCTGCTTTTGAAGATCTCCTGCCCTCTCCAAGGTGTAGAGAAAGACAAGGATTATACTCCTCAGCATGAAAATACTTCAATAAATATAAAATTGTCTTAGCTCATCCTTACACTCTTTTTCCTTGATTGTCCTATGTTTATTTCAGTGGTAATGAGCATGGCAAGGTGAGCTGTTAGAGCCTTGCAAGCACCAGCAAACCACCCATGGCTCTAGCAGGGACTATATCTGAACATCTGGAACAACCTGCCAGCTGCTCTGAATTGTATTTAGGCACAAATATCACTAGAAAAAAAAGCCGTCATCTCCTTTGCTGACCTTGAAGAGATGTTAAAAATGGGAAAGAATATGGCTTTTAATTTTTAGCATAACTTAATGGCATGTAGCTTATGAACAAACAAAAAGTCAAAGTCATATTACACTGAAATACAACGTTAAGACATGTCAGCTGTTTTCCTGATGTACAGACCAAAACAGTTTTCATTCAAAATGTGTTGGAATGCAGCTGTGTGGAAAAGGACCATGGGGTCCCAGTGGACCATAAGACGTCCATGAGCCAGCATTGTGCTCAAGAAGGCCAAGAAGGCCAATGGTGTCCTGGGGTGCATCAGGAAAAATATTGCCAGCAGATCAAGGCTGCCTCTCTACTCTGCCCTGGTGAGGCCACATCTGGAGTGCAGCATCCACTTGTGGGCTCTCCGGTACAAGAGAGACATGGAGCTCCTGAAGCAGGTCCAGCAGAGGCTATGGAGATTATTAAGGGACAGGAGCATCTCTTTTACAAGGATAGGCTGAGGGAGGTGGGCCTGTTCAGCCTCGAGAAGAGACAACGAAGCGAGGACCTTATCAATGTCTGTCAGTATCTGAAGGGAGGGTATGAAGAGGACAGAGCCAGGCTCTGCTTGAGCAATAGGACAAGAGGAACAGGCAGAAACTGATGCACAGAAAGTTCCACCTGAACTTGTGGAAGAACGTCACCATTGTGCAAGTCACCATGAGCTGGAACAGATTGCCCAGAGAGGCTGCAGTCTCACTGGAGATATTCAAGAGTTGTGACTGTAACTGAAGTGTGGCTATCGATGGCTGTAGGCTGCTCAGGAAAGGCAGAAGAAGTGGGAGGATGGAACACCTTCATCAAGAGATGGTTTTAGTGTGAAGAGTTGTCTCTGAAGAACAGCCAAAAGTCAAAAACCCATGGGTAAGAATCAGAAACCAAAGCAACAAAGGGAATCTAGTGGTTGGTGTCTGCTGCAGGCCACCTGATCAAGGGGAGTCAACTGACAAATCCTTCTTGCTCCATCTACAGGGCTGCAGTGATCATGCATTTGTGGAGTTTGCATCCTGAGGGATATGGGTTAGGCAAGGAGTAAAGTTAAGTCACTGAACCTTAGGGAAGGAAACTTCCAGTTCTTCAAGGACATAGTCAATGGGATCCCTGGGGAGACTGCCCTCAGGGACAAGGGAGTGGAACAAAGCTGGAAGATCTTTAAGAAATTCTTCCATCACAAGATCTGGCAATTCCCTGGAGCAAGAACTTGGGCAAGAAAGGCAAGAGATGAAATGTCTGAATAGGGAACTGCTGGTCAAACTAAAGGAAAAGAAGCAAATGCACTGGCAGTAACAACATGGGCAGGTAACCTGGGAAGCATACAGGGATGAAATTCTGTTGTGTAGGGATACAATCAGGAAGGTGAAGCAAAGCTGGAACTGAACTTGGCAAGGCATGCCAAAGAAGACCTTTTACAGATATGTTAACCAGAAAAGAAAGATCAAAGAAAGTGTACCCCCTCTGACAAAAAAATGCTGGAAAACTGGTAACAACCCATGAGGAGAAGGCTGGAGTACTCAACATTTTTGCCTCAGTCTTCAATAGCAACTCTCTTCCTACACCTCTCAAGTGGATGGACAACAGGATGGAGACTAGGGGAGAAAAGTGCTTCCCACTGTAAGAAAAGATAAGTTTTGTGACCACCTGAGGAACCTGAACATACAGAAGTCTGTGGGACCCAACAAGATGCATGCCAGACTCCTGAGGGAATTAGCTGATGTTGTTGCCAAGCCACTCTCCATGATATCCAAAAAGTCATGGCAGTGAGGTGAAGTCCCACATGACTGGAAAAGGGGAAACATGGTAACTATCTTGAAAAATGGTAGAAAGGAGGACCCTGGGAGCTACCAACCCTTCAGCCTCACCTCTGTACCTGGGAAGATCATGGAGCAGATCTTTATAGAAGCTGTGCTAAAGCACACGGAGAACAGGGAGGTGATTCAGGACAGCCAGAATGGCTTCACCAAGGAAAAGTCCTGCCTGACCAATCCAGTGGCCAGAAGGTAGAGGGAGGTGATTCTGCCCCTCTACTTTAGTCTGATGAGATGACATTGAAATCCTGCCTCCAGTTCTGGGATCCCCAGCACAGAAGAACATGGCCCTGCTGGAGTGAATCCAGATGAGGCCACTAAGTTGATCAGAGGGATGGAGCACCTCTACTATGCAGGAAGGTTGAGAGAATTGGGATTGTTCTGTCTGGAAAAAAGAAGGCACTTGGATGACCTAATTGTGGCTTTCCAATACCTGAAGGGAGCTTGCAAGAAAGGTGGAAAGAAACTTTTTACAAGGGTTTGTAGTGACAGGACAAGGGGAGATGGGTTTAAACTGAAAAAGAGTGAGTTTAACTAGATATTAGGAAGAAAATCTTTACTGTGAGGGTGGTGAGGCACTGGAACAGGCTGCCCAGAGAGGCTGTGGAAGTTCCTTCCCTGGAAGTGTTCAAGGCCAAGTTGGATGGGGCTCTGAGCAACATGGTCTAGTGGAGCGTGTCCTTGCCTATTGCATAGGGGTTGGAACTAGGTCGTCTTAAGGTCCCTTCCAACCCAAACCATTCTATGATTACTCACTGTGGTCCCTTCCAACTTTACCCATTCTCTGATTGTGTATTTTAATCCCTTTGGATCCACTGTGTCCCAAAGACATTTTTCTGTAATTTGGGAAAAGCATGGCATTTTCCAACAGAGGAAAGAGGATTTCTGGTACTATTGTATGGACTCTAGTGTCTTTGAAAGTATTGAAAAGACAAACATCATATTAAAAATGAGTGGAAAGATGCCACACTGGATATTCACAAGGAAAGGGAAATTAAAGCAATAATTTTAAATCATGCCAGGTGTTCAGTCACACCTGTGTATTCAGGGCTTTGAGAGAGAGCAACAGGGAATTAAACACAACTTATATAAATGGAATCCCTTATGTGGATATACTCCAGGTTTAGATATTTTGGAAGTATAAAGAAGAGAATTGAGATTAAAAAGTACATGCAGAAGAGTCACATTGAAACTCAGCAGCCTCCTTATAAATTTTAGATCAGGAGTACAAACTTGTGTCAAGAGAAATGCTTGTCTGAGGTGTTGTTTGGACAGGATCTGAAGAATCAAAGACTATGATGTATGAACAAAGAAACAGATTACAGACTCACAACACTAATTGCCAAGGCCTCCAGTTACTATTCCCCATGTTTTGATGTATTCTGTAGATTTATAATGGCCAAGGGCCTGATTCCCATTTGCATCACCTGACAATATAAAGTGGAATAACAACAGAATAAAAGGATGTGAACACAAGTGAGAATCTGGCCAAATACCTATATCTTTTGAAGTTTTGGCTGGCACCCAGAAATAATCTGGAGACTGAATCTTCCTGGATATTATCCAGTTGTTGTAACCCAGATGCACTCAAAAAAGGGCACAAGCCTCCAGCTGGGGGAAGGACAGTCTCCAAAGGGGTGACAAACCTGGCAGGATTGTATTGATTATGCTGCTGTTCAGATAGTGAGCCAGAGAGATGTGGGTTAGTACCAGGCATGGGGGTGATCAGAAACAGCATGGCGCTGGGGGTCTTGGGTGGATCTTCATCTCCCTTACAAGAAATCATGGTGAAGGTGATTTGAAAAACTGATCACCACATTTTCCCCCACAATGACTGGCCTTCTGAAAGCACTGGAATCAAGCTGTATCATATAACAAATTTATCAAAATCACCAAAGCCAGTCTACAAGGTACAGTGAAGCTTTCTCCACATTTGTGAAATGCTTCCAAACCAAATTGATGAATATTATCCTATACAACAGTCTTTGCAATAATTGTCTGTTCAAAAGTTGCTTTTTTTTCCCCATCTCTCCTGATGAATTCAAAAATTGAATCATCCAATCTCAAATAGTAGCTGCATATACATAGTCCTGACTACTTATCTCAGGAAAGCAGAATATTTTCTTCAAGATAAAGTTTTATGAGTTAAAACCAACTCTGAGGTCAGAGCTTTAACTGATAAGGTTCACATTATTCTTCTGCATGACCAGACAAATGCAGAAGATTTATATGCTCTACCTGGCTTGTATTTTATACCTGAAGAATGACCCACCTATAGAAAAAAATATTTTTGAGTTATATCCAATGTGGTGATAAAAGATTCTAGCTCTTTGTACGAACTTTAATTTGAATTTTCAGACCACCACAGCAACGTGGGGATTGAGGGCACCCTCAGTAAACTGGCAGACATCACCAAGGTGGGTATGAGTGTTGATCTGCTGGAGGGTAGGAGACTCTGCAGAGGTGTCTGGATCAACAAGATGAGGCCAGCGGTGTGAGGTTCAACAAAACCAAGTTCTGGGTCCTGCACTCAGCTTTCAACAACCCCATGAAGTTGTACAGGCTGGAGGAAGACTGTCTAGAAAACCGTTTGGCAGAAAGGGACTTGAGGGTGCTGTTTGACAGTGACTGAACATGAGCCAGTATGTGACCATGTGGCCAAGAAGGCCAATGGCATCTTCGCTGGTGTCAAGAGGAGTGTAGCCAGCAAGAATAGGGCAGTGATCCTGTACTTGGCGCTGGTGAGGCAGCACCCCAAGTGCTGTGTTCAGTTCTGGGCATCTCACTTCAAAAAGGTCACTGAGGTGCTGAGGTGTGTCCAGTGAAGGGCAACAAGGCTCATGAAGGGTCTAGAAAACAATTCTTATGAGGGAGCTGGGATTGTTTAGTCTCCAGAAGAGGAGGCTCAGGGGGCACCTCATTGCTCTCTACTACCATTTGTAAGGAGGGTGTACTGAGGTGGGGGCCAGTCCATTCTGCCATGCCTGCAGAGGAAGAGATGGCCTTAAACTGAGACAGGGGACAGGAAGATTAGATATTAGAAGAAAAAAGAAAATTCCCATTTAGGTTGGTCCAGCACTGGAATAGGCTGCCCTGGGACACGGTGGAGCGACCATCCCTAGAGGTGTTGAAGAGGAATCTGGATCTGGATCAGGATCTGGTTCTGCTAAATGTGGTTTAGTTTAGGGGTTACAGTGGTGGTGCTGGGCAGAAGGTTGGATGATCTTAAAGGTCTTTTCCAACCTTGATGATTTAGGAAAGCAAGACACTTATTAGTGTTCTTGAATAATCTCTGCTTTACCAGGAAGGAGTGCTCTAAGCCTTTCAAAATAAGCTGCATGATGTCTCTAGACTATCTTTAGCACTTCAAGTCAGCTTTCTCCTATTACGCAATGTTTGAGGATCACTTTCCACTGCCTTCATCATATTCAGAGAGACTACAAGATGACACAGTCCAATTTCTCCATGTAATGTCATAGGACAGAGACAGGAAGTGACTTTTCAAGAGCTGAACCCTGTCTAGATGCCCTGATCTGTCTGGACCAGAGTCTCAGCCCCTACTGAGACACTGTATAAAAGACCAATAGCACCAAACTTTAGGTTACATATGTACACCAAAACTCATTCAAAATTAATTTATCACTTAGTTAACAAGTAAGAGAAACAATGACCATAAGGATTTTTCAGGGGAAGAAACTGGCTGATAAAGCTTTTGTTTGCTCTTCTTACATCCACTCCCGTGAGTGTTTACTTCTGTTATCATTTGCCATGGCGACACACGCTATAATGTGAAGTACTTCTTGCTAAGAACTGGGTTTCCAATTTGTCTATATACTCATTTCCCAACTTTGGGCCCAGATGCCCCTACTAATGATGAATCAATCTCAGCAGTCCATGTAAGGAAGCAAGTATATAAATGTCTATGGACTGTATCAATCTTAATTGAGTAAAAAAAGTGTCAGAACCTTCGTGCTGTGCCAATGATGATAAAATTCTTTATTTTCATGTGGAAGGAGAACATAGGGTGGTCACAATGCTTAGCTGTGTTTAAACTAGAAGAAAAAATTAGTATGTGTTTATGGGAGATATTAAGAAATTGATAGCAATTTCCTGCACTAGTGGTAGTGACTCCTAATTTTCAGAAAAACTAAGTCATAGCTTTGGATCAGCAAATGGCAGATTTTATCCCTTAAAGTGGTGAGTTTCTGAGGTACTTTCCATGGACTACACTGAAAAAACACTGTCTCAAAGGAAATGCTGCCATTTTTTTAGGAAACTAGTGTGACACTCAGCAGACCTAACATAATGGAAGACCAGGAAAGAAATCCTCTTGTAGTTCAGCAGGAGAAGGTATCTTGGGTAGTATTTTGTGATTGCTATTAGAGCATGACACATAATGCCAAATGCTTTCCGATACCCTACAGTAGGATGGCTATGATTTTAAATGTGCTACACTGCAGTAGGGGTACTGCATGGGATCCTACAGGCCATGCAACACCAGCTTCAGAGGAGAAGAAACACATTCTGTTCTTGCTGCACGTGTCGTAGCAAAAATCTATAAAGAGAAAGCAGATGATAATTGTATTGACAGTTCAACAGTTTCTTGTACAACTAAACAAACATTAAGGTAAATATCCATAGATGGTATTTTCAAAAGATATTTATTCATTTTCATTAAAAATTATTCTTCATATGGAAACAGATGAAATTACAGAACATGGAATATATGAAACAGGACTTCCTTTTTGAAAATCCTGAGGATCTGAATGAAAGCCTTCTTTATCTCCTGGGAATTTCCTGACTGACTGCTGTGTTTATTAGATTTTATTTTGGGGGTTGTTTTTGCAGAGACTTCTGGTTTGACCAATAATACCTTATAAATGATGATGAATTGATTGAATATCATTGGGGTGGTAGACAAGTGAGTGTGTACTCGTATCTTTATAAGCCAGGGACCCTTTGCAAAATTCAAACATTTATAAATAAAAGAGAAACTCAGATCCTGGATTTCGACCACAGCCCAAATGTTATTTACATGGAGTTATCACATGCAGAGAGCTGGACTCTGATCTCACTGTCAGAGGGGAAAAAGAGCAGGACTTCTTTTTGCTCTAAGGAAGGATCCATATTCCCAACAAGAGTCACAGCTTAGCCATGACGGGGGGTGGGGCACCTTGAGTACTGTGTCCAGTTCTGGGCCCCTCCATTGCAGAAGGATGTTGGGATCTGGAGCATGTCCAGAGAAGGGCAAAAAGGCTGGTGAGGAGAGTCTAGAACATAAGTCCTATGAGGACTGGCTGAGGGAACTTGAGTTGTTTAGCCTGGAGAAAAGGAGACTCAGGGGAGACCTTATCATGTCATTGTTGGACACACACACACACACACTCACTTTGGTGAGAAGGCATGAACTGTTTATTATGAAAATTTGACTCCACTTTTATAGTATTTCTACAAAGGCCAGGTATTGGGGGAGAAGGTTGACACCTCTCCCCATCCCATTGGTCAAGACAACTGTCCATTAGCTGTCCGTATCTCTAAAACAAAAATGTAAACTACCCCAAATTAAAGAAAACATTGCTTCTATTTATAACACTAGTGTGTAAGAAAAAACCTAAGAACTATAAACTGTGAGACACACAGAAGGCTGAAAAATCAGGGCAACATTATCACTCTCTGCAACTACATGAAAGGAGGTTGCAGCCAGCTGAGGATTGGTCTTTTCTCCCAGGCAACAGTGACAGGACAAAAGGACACAGTCTTCAGCTGCACCAGGGGAGGTTTAGGTTGGACATTAGGAAGTTCTTCACAGAAAGGATGATTGGGTGTTGGATTGGGCAGCCCTTGGAGGTGGTGGAGTCATTGTCCCTGGAGCTATTTAAGAAAAGACTAGATGTGGTACTTAGTGCCATGGTCTGGTTGACAAGGTGGTGTCGGATCATAGGTTGGACTCGATGATCTCACAGGTCTTTTCCAACCTAACTGATTATGTGATTCTGTGAACAGCAGTCAGTGTGCTGTCACCGAAGAAAGATCTCCCTTGTCACAGCTGAATACCCCAACTACTGAATGTCAGCGCACTATCACCACACATTTTTTTATCCTTTATTAAATAAAGTGAGGTCTCCCCATCTATCCATAAGTAGATGTGAACAAAAAAATGTAGGCTAGGATGTCCAGCTAGGGAGAGGCTCCAAATCCAGCAAGAAGGAGGAATTGGATCCTTGGCCTTGCCCTTTGTCTTCCTGTAACCAGCAGGTCTTTGTATGGGCTGTTCCATGTTTTGTAGATCAGAGGCCCCACATACACACTGTATCCAGACATAGCTCCAGATTTTCCCATTACAACTAGATGGTTAAAAATTGGTGCAATCTCCCAGCAGACTTCCCAGTAGAAGATAGGTGCTCCTCCTAGCAGAAGCTTGTCCACAACAAAACACCAAAAAAAGCCTGGAGGTCAGTCTTTCACATTTCTTTTTCATTTTGACTTCCCTGGTTCCCTCTGTTTCTGTCTTGAAATAAGATTTTACTTATGGTTAACCTGGCTCTCAGTTCTGCTGCAGCATCCATCTCATTTTTTTCTCCATAACAGAAAGTAAAATCATGTTCAGTGTTCTCTCAGTGTTTATTAGCAGACCTCCCAGTGCTGTCTGTGACTCACACCCCTGATAGAAAAGCTTTTCCTAGCAGCCTTGCCCCGCACACATAGTGCTATTTTATTATTCCTGACGGGTTTGCTCTTTTCTTTCTCCTTATGAATGTCACAACATCTCTTTGCTCATTTCTTTCATGTGTGGACTGGGGCCAAGCCTGGCTCAGGTGCAGCTCTCTCACAGGGCTTGCCCTTCCTCCTCCTCCAGCCTGATTCATTCAGCTGTCACAATCCAATGTTTACGAAACATCGCCATGGCAGTGAGTCAAACGTCACTGACACGGCATCATGGAGTGAATCAGGCAGGAGAAGGATATAAAAAGGGAGAACTTCTATTTATATACAGACATTATAGGAATCAGCAAAGATGAGAACCCACATGGAAAGCGCTCACTAGATGCATCACCTTTGGGTATTCTCCAGTGGGTACTTGAGCAGCAGGAGAGCTCCCCTCCTGCTCACCAGACTCCCCACGTAGCCCTTTTTTAGGGAGTTCGTAAAAAAGTGACAAAACCACTGACTCAAATAAACACAAAAGACACCGAGTGTGACTGAGACTAGGGAGCAGCTCAGATGGAGGCAGGTTGTGGGAGCAAGAAGGGAAGTGTCTTGCTGGACTCGTGGCTGTCTTGTTTCATGGTATCCGGCTCTGAAAGGTTTGTTTCAATTTGGAGTGCTCACTGATTGTGACACAGGGACTTTTCTCTCTTTTGTCATCAACATTGATGGTTAAAACATGTAAGTCTGTGGAGGAAGAGGGAAACAGATACCCCTTTCAGAATTTGCTTTTCTCACTTTAACTGGTGACATACTGGAGTAATGCCACCTGACTCCATGCAACTATTGCCGAATTATACCAGGAGAAGCCAGAACCAGGCCAGTTGCCAGTAAAATAGTGTTTCAAATTCCATCCCTCTGTTATACACAGTATGTTTCTCTCACAGTTTTTGTATGGAACACAGTGGACAGGATGTGACAGCCCAGAGGTCCACCCCAGTTCCAGGTTTCCATGCTTGTTACCAGTATTATTGATAAAAGAAGCGAGAAAAGTAAAGGGAAGCAACAATAGCCAGTATCATACGTGGCCAGTCTTATGTGCTCCTTTTAGGAACACCTTTAAGTTCAGAAGAGTCTCTCCTCCAAAGCAACTTCGAAAGGGCTAAGTCATGCTTGTCAAACAAGGGCTGCTATTAGTTAAAAATGTCAGTTAAATAGATAAAAGTTAACATTTTAAAAAAATCAAATAGAATGAGATTAGGACAGTCTTTTTGATGATTTTTCCTGATACAGACACTAAAGAAACTGGATTGAAATTAAGACTTGACTTGATAAAATCCTAAATCAGAAAAGAATTCACAATGAAATTGTTCTTTGATTTAAAAAAATAAACCACACATGACCACAAACAAACAAGAAGAGTTTAGAGCTTGAAAGGAAATAATATTTTGACTCTGATATGTGCCAGTGAGCATAGGAGTGGTCCGTTCAAAATTCAAATCTTGTATTTATTTAAATAAAATCTTTTTGGATAAGTAATGCAACATTCATATGTTCAGGCAAACAACCTTTGTCCTGAATTCCAGGCAGAAGACCTCACTGAGATACAGCACAAGCTGGGATTGTCTTGAATGGAGTTTTCTTGGTTTAGAATAGGGCTATAAGGTCTGTCCCCTTAAATTATATTTAATTACTTTAGGAAAAATAAGTCAGTTGGAATAAAAAGTCCTTCCTCATCAAAGTTAATAGAATTAGGCCTGCTATGTTTAATGTCATTGGTTTGCCCTTTACCCAGTCCCAGCTGTAGTAAACTTACACTGTTCATCCCAAAGTGGTACAGCAGGATGGATGCCAAATGGAAAGAAATCTGCCAGGTAATTGAGTGCTAATGGAAGTGCCATAGATAGTTACACATACCCAGCTACACCTCCTGCTGTGAACAGAGCAGGAGCAAAGCCGTGCTGGTTGCCTTTGAAAGTGCAGCACTAAGAAAGCCACAGGGAAAGGGCCAAATCAGCTCCGGCAGCGCTGCAGAGGATGTGGGACAGTCCCACCTTCACTCCCCATGCACTCAGACTGCTCCAGCCAGCAACACTCTGCACGGAGGGACCCTGAGGAGCCAAACAGGTACCTGCCCGTGGGCAGGGTCTGCACTTCCAGCTTCACAGCTACACAGTGGAGCTGCAGAGGTTCCTGCCAAGGTGTGCTCTGTCAGAGGGCAATAACTGCACTAAAGCAGACACCATGCTGCTTTTCATTCTGTTTTCTGACTCATGTAAGGCAGTGTGATGTTTCTATAGGCAGGTTTAGGACATATCCACATGGCAATTTGCCGTGTAGGTGAGTGTGGGCTCTGACAGGGAAGCCATGGGGCACAGCAGTGATCCAGGTCAGTCAGCCCTACACGCACGTGGGCTGGGGACCATCACTGCTCTGCTGCTGTTGGTAAAACTGCCACAGCATGGCAGGGCATGGGAACTCTTCCCTGTGCTGCTGGTGGGACTGCTTTTTGTCTCAGTTCTTTAGGTTTTTTTCCCCTAACACAGGACAGCCTTGCAAGAATATGTGGGCAGGCAGCCAGAGTGAATCTGAGTCCATCCAGATATGGTTCAACACCTTGCTACAGTGGGTGCTTTCACCAGCAGTCTGCGTCAGTCAGGTCTCCAACCCAAAAAGGGACATCAGCGGAATTCATGTCCCCCCCTTCTAACTCTGTGGCCTGTGGGTGTTTCCATGTACACAAGAGAGCTTTCCTGTTTGCTGTGCAGCACAAAGAATGTGTCTGGGAGAGACATCCTTCCTGGGAACACTTCAGTGAAGGACATCCTACTTGACAGATTAGACAACAGAGGGTTGCAAACACTGGCAGAGATCTTGATCCTGAAGGAGGACTTGCAAGGTCAGCTCCAGAGAAGGAAATTAACTAACTCTCAAGCACTCAGGAGATAAGGGACTTCAGAGTACTCAAAAAAAGTGAAAAGTGCACTCCAAAAAAGTAGATATGGATATTTAGATATGTACAGTTCTTGTTCAATGCTTGCCTTAATAAGGAAATTCCTACTGATATCAAACAACCAGAGACAACAAATTTTATCAGTAAAAATAAATCTATATTTTAAATATTTGCATGGAGGTTTCAATATTCTACATTAAAATGTCAAATGTTTCAGTAGAAAGTTAATCCCTCTTAGAAGCTGATAAAGTGTAAAAGTTTTTCTTAACTTCTGAGACTTGGTCACAGCTACAGAGTATCTTCTGCAGCATCTCTGTCTGTCCACAGATCAGCTTGCTCCAAAAATAGAAACACAATCTGTATTTTAGATCACTGAAGGAAGGCAACTATGAGGATTTTACTCAGAATTGTATTACTATTTTACCGGGGTGCTTCCTACAGTGTTGATCTCAAATTTTCAGACTTTTTTCTCCACCACATTCTGTGATTTTATACATTGTTCAGTTTCATCAGTTCAGAGATTGTTCAGGTACATCAGCCCAACCATCAGCACTTTGCTGTGCTACTGGCTTTCCACTTTTCAGCAGCCAGACAGAGGGAGTCCCCTGGAAGCTATTGTTTTTCACTATGTGTTTGCATTTCAGGAGATCAATTTCAAGACTCACTTGATCTTCTCAAGCTGTGCTACCCCTGATTCTAGAGTGAATCCTCCAAGTTCACAGAAAGTCTTACTTCTTTCTTTTACACCTTTTTCAAACCTAGGCTTTTTGGGGTTTGGGTACTTTTTTTAGTATTTTTTTTTTAACATGCTTAATATATAGTTTTAGTGTAATCTTCCTTTTATTTACCTGGCATAATTTTTCTCAGATATTGAAGAAAGATGCAGTAATTAAGATTAACTAATTATATAGGTTTTTTCCTTTTTTTCTCATGCAATAAATACTGTGATAGTTTCAATGAGAAACCATTCAAGTGTTCATCAGCAAGTTAGTGAATAAATTATTATAATCAAAGGCAGTGCATATTTTGCCTTATTGCATTTCTCACTAAAATTCCAGATTTTAAAAGACTTTTATGAAAACCAGAGTAATTACCACTTTTCTAAGCTGAAGATTTCAACTGTTTCCTATTTCAATTCTCCCAGTGTGGAAAACAGTTTCCGCATCTGAATGTCAGTTGATACTTTTCTTAGTGCCTCTTCAACATCTATGGCTTTCCTAGGGACAGAATTCTTTGAATCCCAAATTCTAATCTATTTTAGACTTGCAAACAATTTTAGGGGTTTTTTTGCCATTCAATCTCAAATGGTTTTGAAGTCTATTTGTCTTTATATTTGCTTATGCTTTCAGAAAATGATCAATAATCCCTTTTCAACTTCTTTGCTAAGCACTATTTGATGAGCTCATGTTTGAATGTCAGTGGTATTTTTTTAAATGTGGCTTATTTTGTTTTGACATTTCCTCTGCTTGCAGACACTTATAATTGTAAGATTATTCTGCATCTTTTGACACTTTGCTTTTGGTTTGACTGATCAAACCCACTTCCTAAAGTGTTTGTGTAATCATAAAACTGAAAATTATTGGAAAGACCTGCTATACTACTTGAGATAAGAAGGTCTCAAAATTCACAGTAAATGAGCACAACTGAGACATAGAAGTCACCTAAAAGCCAAACCATCAGCTTAAATTGCTAAATAATTGCTATTATTTAAATCTATTTTGTTATACCTAGTGTTTCTTAATGTGTTTATTTTATATAGTTGTTCTTCCTTTCTCTTTCACATAGTTACTTTTGACTGCTTTTTATTATATTAAACGCTTAGCAGGCATTATGTTGTTATGAATGTAATTTTCTATTAAAGATTTAATTTTAACTGTTCTTTGGAGTATATAGTGTATATAAACAATGGTAAGGAAGTTTACATTTAAGAAAACAAACCAAAAGTGCTATATTCGTCTCACATGTAGCAGATCATAACTGTACCCGTATAGCCTAATGTTTCAGTTAGATGATGTTTATGCACATGATTATATTATCCTGAGGGTATTTTCATATAAACACAGTTCAGTGGATATCCACTGCCAAATTGCACACAGATTAGGACAATATGTAGAATATTGTCACCATAATTTGGTGATCAGATAGACTCAGAATTTCTCCTACTGAGAAGCTCAGTAAAAGAATGGCTGTAACAGTACAACCCATCCCTCTCTGTCATAAAGCATCAGAGATTCTCCTGAAATTTGTCTATTTGCACTTTTTTCTCATTCTAAGAAATAGATGTAACAAGAAAACTATGGGCATCTTTTATCCATGACCAATGATGACGATCTTTGTCTCCCTGGCATTGCAACTTCAGTTTAGTCCAGTGATAAAGAATTTCTGCAAACTGCAGGTTCAGAGTCAGTTGGAGAAGCTGGTATAATCTGTTGTGTTTAATTTCTGCAAGATTGGAGACATTTCCCAGACTACCAACCTTTTCTTTACTTGTTCACTGAGCAGTCACTCCCTTCAGTGCTGAAGGATCCAGAATAGGCTGATTTCTTTTCTGTGCAGATCTGCACACAAATCCTACATCCCTACAGGATCGGGATGGGGAATATCCAGCACACAAACTTTGCTTCACAATGGACGTGGACTGGCATGCACTTTCCTTGAACCCCACTTAGAGGAAGGAAGAATTTCAAAGCTCAGTTAACAACTCAGAGGAGGTGATGTAATTTGTTTTGGTGATATTTCTCAGTTACCAACTATTTAAGGCTGGCAGTTTTAGATGATTTGTGGTGAACAAATGGGCTTTAATCAAACTTCCTTTTTAAAAAATAACAGAATCAGGTACACCGAGTTGACAGGGAAAATATATAAGTTTAATTCTCTGTGTATAATGCTGGCTGGAACACTAATTCACTTCTAAGCAAAAGACTATCATTTGTGCACAATGGTTCAGCATATAAAAAAGCTGCCAGAAAAAGCACGTTTGGAAACATTAATTTTGGAGGAAAAAAAATATATGTGTCCAAATCATTCAGCATTTAAAAAACATAACTGATTTTATTTTTTTTTATTTTTAAGTTCAGAACCCACAAGGAACACCAGCTGGTAGGCTCAGAGCCTCAGCTGTGCCTTTTTCATATTTTTGTCCAACATGAGGAAGACAAGCTTTTGAAAAACTAGTTGCTGAAGTCAACCCCATTGCTGAACAAGCTCTTGAAAATCAGGGTGGTGGTCTGGAGCTCTCTGCCATCTCTTCAAGGAGCTGCACTGCTGGGTTCAGCTCAAAGGAAAGCTCCTTGCACACTTCCTCACCTGCCCTCATCTTGCTCTCTGTTGGCCCTTGCTCTCCTTTCTTTCCTGGGGTCAGGTCATTGTGGAACCCCACCACTGCCTTGTCCCCACACGGTCCTTACCCACCTTCCACTCCTGGGGCCTCCTTGGGACAGTTCTTGGTCTTTTGGCAGGACACATCCTACCACAGAAGAGGAACATTTTCTAACTGAAGAACTCATGACCTCCTCATGACTTTTCAAGTCTCTGAAGAGGTATATTCACAAAAGCACCTCTGTGTTCTATTATTTAAGACACAGTTGTGCAATGTTTAGATCTTTAGCCTCCAACTTTCCTTCCTCAACAGCTCCTCAATTCTGGAATTGCCTAAAATTTCAGATGATTCTCCCAGTAAAATTCCCCGGATGCTAAACTGTCTTTTGCCAGTCACACCCAGAATTGCTTAATTCTTGACAGCGCTGAGAAGCCAGGCCCTGAATTCATGCCTGAATTTTGTCAGAATTTATAGTCTAAGCTTATCCCCCATGTCTAGCAGTACAGCACTGGGGGCATGCTGCCGGACAGGGCCTGACACAACGCAGCGAGGTAGGAAGGTTCGGCATCCCTTCTTCTGCTTGACCCCAGCAGTCTCAGGTCACTCAGCTGAGACAGAAGATTTCTCAGCAAACCAAAGGAGCTGTAGTTTCTCCTACTCTGCTCAGAAATCCCCAGTGTTGTAGCACCACCCAGCACAGCACAACAGCTTCTGTAATACGTGACGCTGTCAGGGTCCAGCAGCCACCCCAGTCACGCAGGCAGTGTCTGACTCAGTGGTGCAATGCGAATCCTTAACCCCAGACAAGTCACAAACTTTCCAAATAACTGCATAGGAAATTCTCCCACTGGCTGGCCTCAGCCTTTCTTCCAATAGCAATAGCTATCTCAATAGCAATAGCTGAGACAATAGCACAGCTCCCTACCCTTATGCCTGATGGCCACAAGGTTCTGGACTACTTGTCACACTTGTGCTCTTCTTCTGTCCCAATACATTTTTCATGGTTTTCCCTAAAATTAAAACTGTGCAGTTATAAGACAGTACTCTGACTTTAGCAGGGCAAAAAGTGTCTGGGAAATAGGCTCTCCAAAATCTGTCCCCTTTCATGGGTCTAGGCCTCCATTCCAGTGCATTAGTGCATTTTGAAAAGGATGTTTCTGTCTTCACAGTTGCAGTTTAGAATTGGGAAATGGGGATTAATCTCCTTAGCTGTTTTTGGAAACCCAACTAGGCAATCATTTGCACTTTTTGCTTTGCATTTTCACTCAGATTCTTTCAGGATCTGACCAAGGGGCATTTTTAAACATTTTATCCATGCAAATTTTCATCCTGTAGACCAATTCCCAAGCATGGTGTGCCAGTAAAAAGGTGCTCTTGTCTTTCTAAGTGACTTAAAGTGCATAAAGATTGCCATATCTGTCTGGCTTCAGCAAGAAACCTCTGCCTTCTGAGACCATTATCTTACCAAGAAAGATATCTCATGGGCATCTTTGCCATCAGTGCAGTTTCCTGCCTATTTCAGACAGATGTGAGGCTGAAACATTAAGCAGTAAGTCTTTCACTCTGTTATGCAGATTTATGTGAAGACAAATGCATTAAATGCCGAACTAACATACTGAGTTATATACAGAAAGGCATGAAAATGAATGGAGGTGTTCAGCTTTCACTTCCAGGGCTGCTGTGTGAGCTAACATGTGGACTTTCCTTGAGAGAAATGTTTCCTGAAATGATACTGATGTTCTTAAATAACTGATTTATTAGAATCCTTCCCCCTGTTTCGTGTAAATTCTTCCTCTCCCTTGTGTTTTATCTTCTTTTATCTGGGTTTCTCAAGATGTCTCATCAGCAGCCAGTGGGTATATTTGTTTGCAGTATGAATGAAATTCTAGCATTAGATTTATCTGTCTCTGTACTGCTGTGTATTTGGTCTGATTGTTTCTGGGTTTTATTGTGTTTTTAGTTTGGCCTTATTATCCAGTGCTTTATTATGCAGTGCTACAATATCTGAAGTCATCACATAATCATAGGAGTGCTGTTTGGAAGAAATGTTTGAAGTTCATGGTCCAACTCCACTTTGAGCAGGAGTATCACCAATCTGAGGAGGTCAGCCATAGCTTTGCCTGACACAGCATTGAAGTCCTCCTAGCATAGATTTCACAACCTCACTGTGTAGACTGTTCCACCTCAGTTCTATCCACACAGCAGAAGAGGACAGTAGCTTCCCTTGATCTGCTGACCAAGACACCCATCATGTATCTCAACATGAAGTTTGCTCTGTTTGCAATGACAGTGCAGCCATGGCTCATGTTCAACCTGGCATCTGCCTCCTCAATCTGTCATTGAGCCAGAACTACAACTGACAAAGGGTTATTCCTCTGTGCTGAGCCTCACAGGGGCTTTGCTGGAGCAGCCAGCTTTACCGAGGTGCCTGGGCGGAGGGCCGTGTCCCTCAGCCCCTCAGCTGAGTGCCAGTGCAGGTTCGCTGCACGTGTGCTTGCTGTCCAGGCTGCTGGGGACGCTCACCAGCCACGGGCCTCAGGAGCACCCTGGCATGCTCTCCCCTTTCTGACACAACAAGATATGCTGTGAGACTTCACCATGGTAACCCAATGAAAGATCTAAAGCCTAGCGAAGCAAGAGGGAATATTTTCAAAGGTTCTGCCAATTTTCCAGCATTTGGGAATCCCAGATATAATTAAGCTTTGTCTTGTAGTTCCAAACCTCCTGAGCACAGGCAAAAGATGTTTCAAGCAATTATTCTCATGATTGAGCCACAGACAACAGTATATAACATGTTGGGCCAGAAATTTTACTTCTCTGGGCTAAGGGCCAGGTATTTAGCAACTAGAGGCAGCTTGTGCCAAAACACATCTCCACCTATTATGGAAGGTGATAGAATGAATATTACACTAGAACTTTGCTATTCCTGGATGAAGTGTGGAACACTGAAAGATTGCATTTTGTTCATTACCAATTACCAGATGAAGTTACGATCACCAGCAGCCGTAGAAGCTTTTTCTACTTAGTTAAAAGAGAGAGCAAGATCACATGATAAATTAATAAAGCAACAGTTAATTCATCATTTCCTAAATCATCCTACTTAATTTTTTTAACGAGTTCATTTTAATTCTTCATACATATAGATAAATCTGAACTAGTATATTTTGCTTGAAGTGATAAAATTTTACTATGAGGACATAATTTAGGTATTTCTTTACCTTTTCCTGAAAACAAATTTCTTTTTTTTGTGCTGTGAAAAACTTCATGCAGTAGGGACTAGCTCTGTGCTGTGCGAGGGACTACAAGCTAGTTGTTCCACTTCAATATTCTCTACACTTCAGCTCATATGCTTTGACAAGATATCTAAGTTTAAAAGAATGGGGCTCTGCTGTTCTATACATTAAGTAATTATCTGTTACTCCTTTGCCATTAAACAGAGCATAACGTAGAGTGCAGCAACGCAGCACAAGATTGAACCCGCCTGCTTGTGCTGTGAACCTCATTTTTCTGTGGCAATTTCTTGATATCAGTAAAAACAATTATTCCTTTTCCCCTACAGGCGAGAAGAAGAGAAGGGCACACCTGAGAGTGGATTCACAACATGAATCCTATCAGGGCCACCTTGAAACCAGGCCAGTTCTGAGAACAGTGATTTGTTGGGATGGGTCCATCTGGTGGCTGAAATTCAACAGTTTGAAAGTTCCGGAAAAAGATCAGCAAAACAGAGTTAAATTCAATAAGGGAATCTGCCTGATAAAAGAGAGCAACCAGGCCACATGCCAGAGGACCAACCTGGAAGAAGAAAAAAGAGAAGCAAACCTGCCAAGCCTAGGACACCCTCCAAGGAAAGACTCACAGGAAGAATGAGATCAGAATTGGAGCAGGGTGTGCAGAGTCTAGGAAAGGGGTCTGCAACTTCTCTAACACTTAAAAAAATATATATTAATGAAAGTGAATGTGTTTCAGTAACTATTCTGGTAGTATTGTCTGCCTCATATATCTGGCACACAACCACTGCTGATCAGGAACCAGGAGATAACAAATCCCTGGCTTTAGGTTTTAGAGTCACATTCCAAAAACACCTTAGAAACCTGGACTAAGCAAAACTGACCTGGCTTTTCCCAGGCCCACTTGGCTTACACGTACATGGGATCCAGCAATGATTCAGAGCACTGATATTCATCCAGAGCCAAGCTGCAACTTCTGCACATCATGTTCCTTGGATGGATACATGATCTACTCCAGTCAGTTAACAAACTGAAAGCATCATTCAGCTCATTGTAACACTACAGCAAACCTGGGTGAGGCTGCATGGACCCATGCCAGGAGACAGCCAAGGCATTCTGGCCCCTCTAAGTTCACAAGGGTGGAAAAAATTATTCTATTGCTTCAAATCAGCTAAATTCTGATTATTTTCTTATTAGAAGTATTAATTACTGCGAACACGTGGGACTGAAGCTAAAAACTCTTAAAAATATAACTAAACCAGAATATTTCAAACTGCTACATCAGCATCACAGACAACCAAAACTACACGGACACATATTCTTCTCTCTATGCTGTCTTTTCTTGGAATATCATCTCACCCTAGAGAAGTTAGTGTTTATCAAGGTTGCCCATAAATTGCTTCCTCAGTATTTTAGAAATTTTGGTAGTGTGGTTCAAAGGGACATGTTCTAGATCTAATCATCATTAGATGTTTCAATATCATCACACCAGATATTTTGATATACAATAAGGTTATCCATCCAAGAATGGACATTTGTCAGGAGCTGATCCAGGGCTGCAGAGTAAGTCTTGGGACGTGCACTAAGCTGCAGGTGTTCTGAAGTCTTACTCTATGGAGACATTCATGGAGCAAAGAATTTGAAAGTGGGTACAAGGCTTCCAGATCAGCTTTATAAGAGACAGTGAAGTTGTTCAGTTGTGAAGTTATGGTTTTATTTTTCAGAATTTTGTCCACTTCCCTTGGAACATGATTGGCAAGACTGCAAAATACTGTTTATATGCCACTCGTGGAAAAATTACTCTGCTCTCTACCTGTTTTTTTCCCACATTTAAACTATAAGCAACATTAAAGTATGTCTACAGCATCCAGGTGTTTCCTACAGCAACACATATCTGATACAGATCTCTGGTCCCACAGGCTGCAACTTTTATATCCAGAATGCAGGGGAAGGATCTGGACCAACAATACCATTTTGCACAGGGCTAAATGCTATGCTCTGGAGAAAAAACAGCTGCATTGTAAACATCAACCTGGCTGCCAGCTGGCTCTACTTGTTGAAACAAGAGCAAATCCTTTCCAATATAATCTTTACCTCAGGAAGGGTGGAAAAAAAAGAGACACAATTTACATCAAACAGTGTGATATATCCCTGCATTGTACTTTCCAGCTAGCCAGGGAACAGCACTGTAAAGTTGGTTATCAAAGTTTCAGATTTAAATACACACTAAATTATAGCACTACAAGCATGGAAAACAAATGCTTTTCCATATTTTTTTCTCTTGTCTCTCAAAGGAGTGATTGCTCTTTTCATTCAGAAATAACCTACAATGGGAAATTCCTTACAGATACCAAAGCATCATATTTCACAGGTGGTTCTGGAAGGGTCTGAGGATGTTTATAAGAGTGATGAGTAGCTGAAAATGAGGACGAGTGTTGAATATATGGAATGGATTTTCAATCATGTGAGCTCCAAGTTGCCTGCAATACCAGGTGTACCCTGCATCACCTCACTCCCAGAGGCTGCTCTGTGATGGGAAGTAGGGATTGGTTTGCTGGAGTGGGCTGGAGACAACCCTGCAGCCTGCACTCCTGACCCAAACTGGAACACACACTGAGCAACTGCTGCTGTGGAATATGGCACACAAACACTTTCATTTCCAGAGGAAGAATTTGAAGAAAAATTAGGAAGTGTATCTAATGTTGCAAATCAATGAAAACATTGATAAGAGGAAGCTTTTACTCACTACCACCTTTATAATAT
This sequence comes from Donacobius atricapilla, assembly GCA_013397315.1. Taxonomy (NCBI): domain Eukaryota; kingdom Metazoa; phylum Chordata; class Aves; order Passeriformes; family Mimidae; genus Donacobius; species Donacobius atricapilla. The sequence goes on from WBMY01020820.1 coordinate 362,251, forward strand.
TTTACTTCCACTGATTTGTTTTCTTCCTATGTGCCCTAAGGAAAAAATTAAGGGTGTTCTCCTTTACTTTAGCAAAGAAATTTTTTTTAAACGCAGGAAAGGACTGTGAAACAAAATTTTAACACATAGCTAGGTCTTCTTTTTGTACAATGGAGACACATGGCTAGGTGTGATTTTTAAACAAAAACTCATTTAAAAGATTGTATGCAAAGAGGAAGAAAAATATTTTCTTCTAGTTAAATATTTTTTTTCTTTTCTTTTCAGGTACCTAATTTCTCTTTGTTTTTAGCAGAGAAAAACTGTTAATGTTAATAATTTGCAAGATCTTATAAAGGCCATTTAGATCTGACCAGAGATAGGCAGTGGTGAAACCAAGCGGAGCAACACCAGATTTAAACTGAAATTTCTCAGGGTCTGACACCTCTCTGGCCCATTGTTGCAACCTGGTAGGAGGTCCAGGAACCCCTGAAAGCCTGAAGCCCCAGATGACAGAGACAGGGCCAGAAATTCAGGCACGGATGAGACCAGAAAAGAAGCTGGCAGAAGTCAGACCCTTAGGGGAACCTTGGTTTGGAAATGTAGTCCTTCACATACCATATTTTGGGTCTGACAAATCCAAAAACCTCCAGGGAGAAAAAATGGATTTGTTTCGCTAGACTTATTACAATTGAATAGCACTTTTAGCTATGGCAAAGACACTTCTGCCACAAGCAGGGAGAAGCAAAGAGAAGTCTGCTGCCTCTCTTCTGCTGCATTTTTGTGCTATGATTTTTACCTTTCAGGGCTTTTATTATTAGAAAGTTTACCTCACCTTGGTGAGAATGAATGCATAATATTTATCCCAAAATACTGAATGCAAATAAAACAGAAAATGACACTCATCAATGATGTTCAAAACAAATTGAAGATTCATGTCTGACGCTGGAAATTCCATGTGCCCTGGACTCCAACACATGTCTGATACCTATAGCTTAGTGAATCCTCAGAATAATTTAAAAAGACTCTTGACAAGGTTTTATTGCTGAATGGACTCAGCAGCAATACCATCTTGAGGAATTCCATTTTACCTCTCACAAAGTTTCTCCCAACTCTTCTGATTTCAAAATAGTTTTGGAATACATGGAAATGTCAGAAATAGATTTCATTGCTAATTGTACTCCAAATAGCTGTTAAAAGTGATGAACTTACTTAATGTGAAATAGCCTGCCATATGCAGTACTGGATACTATTCCTCTATATATTCATGCATGAACCCAGTTTCTTTTTGGAGAACAATTTTTCTCACAGTACTAACTGGTCAGTCAGCCAAAGAGCTTGGGTAAGGAGCTCTTTAATGTCTTTAAACATTTAAACAAAATTAAATGTAGACTAACTCAATTTAAAACAATGACGGGAAGAAAGAAAAATGGCAATTTGCCACCGATGCCTGAAATCTTTTGTTTTGTGCAACCTCATTGAAGTTACTCTATTTTCATCAAGTAGCCTGACAGGGCTCTCTGGACAGCGTGGAGCTGGCTTTTAAACAGGCCATGTGATGCAATTTGCCAAAATTTTAAATGCCATAACTATCATTAGTGCAATTGTGAGAGGGTGAGGTGGTGGTTATGAACTCACAACCCTTCCACCCTCTAATACAATTCAGATATTTGTTTGATCAAGAGGATTCATTTCACCGTCTTGCAACTTTATACCTATCTGAGCAGACAGAAGTAAGGTCCTCTTTCCTTTAGTCTTTTAATGCTATTATACTGGTCAAAACATAAGGTATTTTTTTGTTTTTAAAATAGAAGGAAAAAAATGAGCAATATATAATTAAAATAAATTAAACTTTGCATGACAGTACTCTAACCACCTCTATCCCCTCATAATTCCTGGGCCACAGAACCACAATGATTTCTTCCAGTCCAAATGCTCACACTCAAAATGTGCAGAGCTCATTGAGGTTTGAGGTAGGTGTGGTTGTGACATCTCCAGCAGTTCCAGGAGAGCCCAAGGTGACTCTGACCATCAAAGATCATGACAAAGTTAACCTATGCCTTGGAATTTAAAGCAAAATTATAGTTTCCATTGGTTTTTGAGTTTATTTGTTTGTTTGTTTGGGGGATGGTGTTTGTTTGTTTGTGGGTTTTTTTAGGATTTAGGGTCTACAGAAAAAAAATCCCTGCATTTAGGAAACTATGGGATGTTATTCAATGGCTGTTTCCTACTGAAAACAATCTGATTGAAAAAATGAAGCAATAAAACATGCATCTATGGAAAAATGACAGAATCATGGAATTCATGACTTTTCTGCTCATCTGGTAGTGGCCACTGAAAGGCAATGGTACAAAGATGTCTTACTGGAAAAACATGACTATGACCTCAGTGTTCTTACAGAACGTAGACTCGTTTAAGTTGGAAAAGACCCTGGATCTCATAAAGTATAAATGTTAATCCAGCACTGCCAAATCCACCACTAAACCATGTCCACAAGTGCCACATCTGCATGCTTTTTAAACATCTCCAGGGATGCAATTGCGCTACTTGCCTGTGCAGCCTGTTCCAGTGCTTGACAATGCTTTCAGTGAAGAAAATTTCCCTAATATCAGATCTAAACCTCCCCTGGTGCAACCTGAGGACATTTCCTCTGATCCTGTCACTTTTTACTTGGGAGAAGAGACTAACCTCACCTGGCTACAGCTTCCTTTCAGGGAGTTGTAGAGAGTTTATAAGGTCACCCCTGAGCCTCCTCTTCTCCAGGGTAAACAATCCCAGCTCCCTCAGGCACTCCTCATCAGACCTGTGCTCCAGAACTTTCACCAGCCTTTTTGCCCTTCTCTGGACACCCTCCAGCCTCTCAAAACAGCTGAGGCAGCCAAGTCAGCTGGGCAGTTCCCCTCAGGAACAACAGTGCTGCTTCCTCGCACAGAGCCTTTGCATTTTTGCTCACAGGAGTTCAAATGGATTTCAAATATCAACACTGGATGCTAAAATTTGACATGTTGTGACCTATGAGCACCAGAAAATAATGCAAAAAAAGTTACATTTTAAGGACTTTTTTAAAAATTTGATGTAACAGGAAGAAAGAACTACCAGAAAATCTGCATTGAGGAAGATTACATTCTCTAGTCCTGAGAGCCTTGGGAGAACATCAGAAATTGTGAGCACATTTATGAGTTCTTGTCTTGTGTAATTTGGCTACATCTCACCTCTGCTTGCAAAGACTAGACTCACTCTATCCCCCACCCTGTGCTCTTACCCCTCCTGCAGCATCCACGTGCTGATAAGCACCTTCTGCCCTGGGGTCCTGCACTGAGGCAGAGCTGTGATGTCTCACACTGCCATGCACAGTCACCCTCAGAGCAGTCTACTGTCCGCTCCTGAGTCAGCTACATGGACAGAAAATGGATGAGGCAAGCAGACAAAATGATGCACACAGCTGCTCCGGGGTCAACATCTGTGCAGATGATGGTTGGCTGCCATAACGTTGTGTTCCACCAGTACAGGAGAAAATATTGGTGAAACTCCCTAGCCTGATACATGCTTATACCTATATGAGGAGACAGGCTCACAAGCATCTTCTGACTTTTCAATGGCATCTGGGAGCCTTTTGGGTTAAATTGGCAGTAATTTCATGTTCCTAGTGGACTTTTTGTAGCTGTAAAAATGTTTAGATTATCTAAGGTAGTAAAAAACTTCCGTCTGTACAAACCTGGTGCTAACTATCTTTCACTGGTGGGATACACTTTGGAATTTCAAGGTGTGATTTATGCTCTGAAAAAGTTGTAGGGGCATTCACTAGTCAACAATGATTTATTGTACTCCCATATGGAAAAATAAAATTTGTAAAGAGAAAAGACAAGGATGATCTCAGAATAAGGCCTACTAGAAGATAAGGATCATGATTCACCATTGTCCTCCTGAGAGATTTCATTGACCTGCATTTTGTATATAACTCACAGAATAATCCTGAAATTAGGGCCAGTCTCATTGAAGGAGAGGAAGAGGGAATTGGAGTTATATCCCTGGAGTAAAATTCAGTACTCTGGGCTTGTATAGCTACATTGTACATAGCAGACCCAGCCATCATTGATCCCAGCAGGAAGGGGAGGATGAGTATTTCAGAGCAAAAGGGGAAAGAAATCAAATCCAGATAGAACAAGATCACACATTTCAATTTGCATCTGTACCATCTTTGAAGTTGTGGTTGCAGTTATTGAACGGAGATGACTGGAAATGTCTTTCATACCAAAATGTCTTGGTTGCACTGGGTTTTTCTTTTAGAATGTCAAATCAATTAGCTGGTGTTTGGACATTGCTTTGAAAAGAGGAAGTGAGATATTACATACACACATACATGCACATGTGTAGCCCCACAACCTTCTGTGCAATTAGTATTTGTAAGAAATGGAAATTGATGTTTCAACTAGAAGAAGAAAGACATAAAACAGCTATTTAAAGCTTAAGTTACTTTGCAGATCTTATTAAACTTAAAAGAACAAAGAATCATGTCACTTGGGAAAAAAACAACAAAAGGAATGACAGCAATATACTGAAAAGTGAAGGATTTAAAAAGTTTTCATTTTAAACCAAGTTTAAGACTGTGTAGATAGCAAATTAAATCTGCAGCTCACTACAGCATTACAGGCATTGGAAACTAATGTTTCTGTATCTTATTTCCTCACTCCATTTTCTCCTATCAATTTACTAGTCTGGTAGTACCGAGGCAAATGTATCATTTTGCTTCAATTACCATGTCATAATAAAAAAGTAAAGGGTAGTGTGAATACCTGTTAATCCATATGTCAGCACAAGTCAAGTAACAAAATAAGAAATATGTAACAGTTCTTGATGACACCTGTATAGATACCTCCTTTTTTCCCTTTCTGTTCTCCCCAGTTTCATTGCCATTCATGGCTGGCTATGTAAGTGTCAGATTTTAGCTAGGTGAAAACTATGGTGAAATTTTGAGAGAATTAGATGTTGTAGTTCCAGATTGCTACAAAATACTCTATGATTCAAGAAGACTAGGCAAATCTTTGAAATCTGTTGCATTCCAGGTGTTTTTGGCTGGCACACTTTAATGTCTTCAACTGTAGGTTTAAACTAAACCTCTAATTCCAGTGTTGTTCTATCAGTTTTTCCATAATGCTCCATTCACGGGACTCTACAAAGCTACCCCCTGTCAGTGGGGTACACAGAAGGAAATTATGTGTCTCTTCTGACAAATCTCTCTAGACTGATAAACATAAATTTATAATTTGCATCTCAATCAGAAAAAAAAATACCTTGGAGTAATATTTATACATTTTGATAATTTGATGTCATAATGAAAAAATTGTGCTAAAGATACTCTGACAATGAGGCTGTGCCTACACAAGCACTTTGGTTTAGCTCAGGGGGCCATGTCTGATGTTAACATACTCATGCTCCCCCAATATCACTTGTGCTTCACCTCACAGAGCAGTCTCAGGGCACACTGTGTTCCCCAAATGAAACAAAACCAGAAGGTGAGCTCCAGCTGTTAATGAGCTTCCAGACAGTGGGGCCAGACTAGAGCTATCTGGAACCAGTCCCCCAGCTGGTATACATCTCATGCAGCAGATCCACAGCACCAATTCTCTGCTTGTCAGCTCCTGCTAGGCATCACTAACAGTTAATGTAGAAAGCCCCAGGGTATTGCTTTAATTCCTCTCCCTTCCCCATCCTTCTGCATAAGACTGTATTTACTAATTCATATTTTATTAATTTGTATTTTTGAAGAGCCTGGGATCCCCAGTGGAATCTAGTACATAACTGCATTAACTGCCAACAGAGAAACAAGAGCTTCTCCCTGCAGAGCTTCTAATGCGCTAGAGGCCATGGGATTAGATGGAGATGGATAGACCAGTGACTGTGAAGTGACAGTGCAAGTACGTGAGTCAAAACCGGGCTGATCAGAAAAATAAGACACCTTCTCAGCACTGAAAATCAGATAAGTGATGCAGATTAGGCCAAGAAAACTCTGAGAACAAAGAAAAAAAAAAAACATTTGATGTGACAGAAGTTGCAGCAGACAGTACAGAAAGAGAGGTCAAAGCTATACTTTAGAAAAATGCATTTTACAGCACTAGTCCACGTGGATATAAATGGTCCAAAGCTACAGAAAACCCAATACTGTACCCAAAATGCTATCTAAGATCTGCATGACCTGAACTAAGACACCATCCTTCAGTACGTGATGATAACAATTCTTTCTTCTATCCAGAATCACTTCAGAGACGGAAACATCCCCTTTAACACTTCCATTACCACATATATTCCATGTCAACAGCGGAAACATAATCTTAAAGTAAAAATAGAAATTTTCCTTTTCACTTGAAATACTTGGACAGTGGTGCTTTCAGCTAGAGAAATCTTGTGACAAAAAGGGACCTGTGAGTACTAAAAAAAAAAAGACTATGTAGCAGACAAGTGAAAGAGGATATTGATAGTGCTGTTATCACCACAGTGAAGTGATTTAGAAGGCATGAATTTAAAGTACCAGCTGTTCCATTTACTTTTCCTGCTTTCAACACAGCACACATTAGTGAGGACACTGGGGAGCTGTCTTCTCCTGCCCAGAATAGGATCAGGTCCTGATCTATGAGCAAGGGAAAACAAGAACTCAGAAGACACTGAGCTAGCTTGGATTTCTTCTGGTGTCTGAGCCTCTTTTAAATTGACAGCTATTCAGCAAAGGAGATCCTCAGCAAAATGAGCACTTGCTTCAAGTGCTCAGCATACTTCGAGACTCACACAAAAGAGCTTTAGTACAAACAAGAATCATGACTGCAAGTGCAAAGCACTTTACTTGGTAGAGTATTCCCTATTTTCAGTGCACATCAATGAAGAACCATATTATACTATGAACATTCAGCACAGGAAACATTTTTCAGCTGGCCAGACAGCTGCCAAAAGGAAGTCATATCATTCCTCATTTTGTATGCAGACAAAATATATGTTCCATCTTTTACACCTGCAGAAGAAAATCAGCTTTATCAAAATGGGTTTGTTGCTTTGGTTTTTGATTAGCACTTTGTGGCAAGAACTACTGAACTTAATTTATGTGTTAAGGAAGAAATACAAGTTTGTCCTGTAGTGACAGTTGTGCTGCAGCTGGTGTCAGGATGCACACTTGGGCATTAGTTCCCTGGATGGTCCCAGAACTAGTTTCTGCAGAGGTGACATAAAGGACTGAACTAAGACACAATGACTGATCTGTCTGCAAGCATCAAGGTAAAGCCTTTGCCTGATTTCTTCAGGAGGTGTCCAGATGGAAATTTTGGACAGTCATAGAGATTTCACCAGACAGTCCCTCCTGTGTTTAGACCATTTGATACGCACTACTCATGTGCTTCAATGTGTTAGCATCCAGGATGGAGAATCTGGCCAGGCTGAGGGACTCCTCCAGGCAAATCCTGCTGTAGAATTAAGAAAAATGTATGTAGATATTTGTAAATAGTCAATAGAAACCATTCCTGTAGGTGCAGAAAGGCTCCCCAAGGAAGTGTTCACAGCACTAGGCCTGACAGAGTTCAAGAAAAGTTTGGGCACTGCTTTCAGACACATGGTGTGATTCTTGGCGGTGTCCAGTTCAGGGCCAGGATTTGGGCTTAAATTATCCTTGTGGGTCCTTCCAACTCAGGATAGTCTACGTTTCTCTGTAGCCCAACATGGTCACATGAGCAGAGCAAAGAGAGGCAGAGAATCCCACTCTGTCTAGCTTGCCATACTCTTGCAAGGTACCCTTGCAAGGACCCTCCCAGCAGAGACTTTTATCATCATCTAGGCAGGGACTGGCTGTCCTGTTCAACAGATTTGACTTTTCTGGTGAATGTTACCCTGTGCAAAGATCCCAGTAAACTAGTTCAGCAAATTCTTTGCCCGTGGATATCTGTGTAACAACTTAGTCTCTCTGGCTGTGCCCCCTCTCATCCTGACAGCTCCAGTGATTCACAGGAAGAACTGCTTTCCCTGGCCTTCAACATTACAGACAGGCTCTACAAGGCACCTCTGGAACATAGCAAAAAATATCAGATATCTTTCTTTTGACACACCCATAGAAATTTATTGGGCTGTCCCAATACCTCTGAGGGTGTCCAGCACCTTACAGAAGATGGCTCAAAAACAGCGAGACGGCTCTCAAGAGGTGTTTTGCAAAGTAAAAGGCTTTAATAAAAGTAAAATAATAAACATGATAGAACAAAGAAAATCCGAGCACAGGTGTCAGAGAAACCTCTGACACTTTGCTAGAAACACTCTCAAAAGCCCCGAGTTCCTTTGTGCTCCTTCTTTAGTACTCGATGGTTCAGGTGGGCCATTTGGCCCCTGGCCCAATGAAATCAGCAACAGGTTTTCAGCTACACTTTCCGAGCCCATTTAATGCCCTTATGCTGGCACTGAGCCACTTACAATGAGAAAGGCACAGAACTTCCTAGTTAAACTTCCTAAAATGTCTAAAGGTAAACTGAAACTCTTTCCTTACATAGAACCACCTGCTTGGGTGTGGAGGTGCACTGCTATGGAAATTTTCAATTCTTTTGTATGTACACAAAATGTGCCACACAATCAACTTGCTGACCCTAAATTCACATTTATAACTATAGAAAGCCATACATAGCCTGAAACTGAACTTTTAGCTCTAGATGTGTGTTTTGGACAAAGATAATTATTGCTCTTACTGACATTTGATGAAGGCGCTTATCTACTTTATATTGTCATGCTGAATGAAAAGGTACAGGACTACAAAACAAGTTTCACCCAGTTCCATCACACAAATTCAATGAAAAATCCAATCGAAAATTTCTTGGCCAAAGTCTAATTAACATCATGCTGGTTTACATCACTGCATTATTATAATTGACAAAGGATGATGGATCAAGTTTAAAAATTAATGAGTAATCCTGACTTTCTTTTGCAGCTTTAGCCAGAACATACCAAAGGTGTTTGTTGTAAACATTAGAATCACTAAGGACTGTTACTCAGGTTAGATATAGATTAATTCATTGACTCTATTTTATAGGAAATGATTGTCCAAAGCAGTATTTTAGCTAAATGGATGCAGTAAGAGCCAGTTTTCCTGTGGAATTTGCTGTAAAGCAATAGGGTAAAAGGAATTCTTTTGTGAAGTTGTCTTGGTATGGGAGGATTATGCTCACTGCACCCATCTCAGCCAAAAAGTAAAGGCTCCCTGTACAAAAACCTATCCCTCTCCAAAGCTCCTAGCAGTCCTCAGGGTCTGAAGAATATAACGCTTTCCCAGAAATTTCTTTTTGCTGTCACCCTTGTTTAATTACAGCAGCAGCATCACAGTTGCAGTTTCACAGTTAATAGCTGTATGTCCTGTGTCCTGGTAGCTCTCATCAGTAGAAGTGGTTCTAGTTTCATGTTACACTGTCCAGAAATCGCCAATTTTAAATGCCAGTGTCATTAAAACAAACCAAAACAAAAAAACTACTCACAAGTTTCTCTAATGTTAAGTCTTAAAGCACAAGTATTTAAAAACACAGTACAGAAACATGATACAAGAAGCACAGAAATTTCACACCAATGGCTGAATTCCTTCTGAAATGAGGTTCACAAAACCTTTATTTACCATCTCATATAAAAATGACAGGCTTAATTTTTCTTTTGGAAGCCATCTAATTTGCCACTGTGTTTTTACACAGTATTTTACATTTTAGAGGGTATTCACATAAAAAGCTTTCAATTAATAAGATATAACATAAATTTTTCCTGATATCTCTATATAGCATATGTATCTTATCATTCTGACCACTGTGCATTTATTATAGGCGGTGAAAATCCATATGCCTCCAGAAGATCCATTCCTACGTCAGTGTAAAGTCACAATCTATTCCAAAAGGAAAGTAAAAAGAGCGAAGATCTGGTAGAAAAGCAAGAACCAAACAAGACCTTAAGCTCTGTCCCACGAAAAAGACAGGACTGATATCAGCACAACTGCCACCACCACCCACGTACTAAGGGAGTGTACATACTTTTGTAACAATACCACTAATTGCTGAAACAGCCAGTTGACCAACAATACTGTAATTAATAACAGATGATCACACAAAACAGCTATCACAAACAAACAAAACTCTAGGGTGCTTGATACATATAGCTTTAAAAAGAAAATTTAGAGTAACAACTAACATGTCACAGTTTGTTTACCATTGAATTTTTAACCCTTAAGAGACACCAAGCCAAAATAAAATCTAGGAGTCATCTGATTTTTCTTATTACATTTCTGTAGGAAGTAACTTAATCACTTGGAAAAACTAGTGAAAATTTTAATTAAAAAAATGTATACATTCTGCAGTGTGATAAAACCAGATCTTTCACTGTGATTAATAAGAACATAAATATCTGCCCAAATAGCAGGTTACAAAGGAATTCACACTGGATTTAAATTAGCAACAAATTCAAAACATGAACTCTCTTCAATTTCTCATATTTTCCCCAAGGGTCCTATCATCACTGGACCATGCTCTGTCCTATTGTCCTAATGTTACAGTCATCTCTGGTTTGGACCAGAAATTTCACCCTGAAAACAAGCACCTTTCCTCCCCAAATCACATCTACATATTGGTCTATTCCCACACACAGAGGGGAAAAAAGGAAAAGAGTATTGACTTTATTGATTTCACATTGCAAAGCAATTTCCTCAGAAAAATCTGACTAGTTCCTAGAATTAGTTCACAGCAGGTGATAAAATAGCGTCATCATTAACTCAGGGTCTTCCTCTGGGCTTAGCAAGCAGTCTGGCAGAAGTACACCCTTTTATAACTAAGCTATAAATCATCAAGGCAGGCAGCTTAGTAATTGTTTACAGCTGCTCAGAGAAACTAGCTATTGCGCTGAAGAAATAGTAATTTTGTATTACCAGAGAAACAAGGAAAATGGATCTTTTTTCTACACGTAAGACACATGGCGTGATCCTCTATGACTACACAACAGTTTCATATTGGCCTAACTGTTTATGTCAGCTAGCTGACAGTGGTATAAAACCGGTGTGCTCAAACAAGGAACGGCCTGAGGGAAAGGTCAACACTAAATATGGGAGAAATTATATTTCTGATAATATAAATCAACAAGATAAACAGTGGCATACAGTAGGTAAGGGAACTGATGTGGGCTCTACCTTCACCCTGTTACTAGTTTCCAGCCAGAAATCACATGATTATTAACTAAAGTCAGATTTTTTTTTCTGGATACAGAGGGAAAAGGAGGGAAATGAGGACGTCTTTCATTTTGTGCACTAGGGTACAATGCATTCTTGTCACTGATGGTCCCTTTCAGGCTGGAGTGTTGGTGTTGTCATTCTGGCCATTTTAAAGAGGGTGACAGCACAGTAATGAGCTTGAAGCACAGGCAACCCTGCTTATGATGCAATTCCAAGCATCACTCAGGCCCTAGTGGCCAGATGCCCCTGCATGGTCCTCATCCTCCTGTTTCTCCAGACCAGAGGTGTTCATGTCCTCTTTAAAGGTGCTTTCCACACCTTCATGCTCCACCATTGTTTTTTGCAAGCAAAGGTTCAGAAATCTGGGAAGTGCTCAGTCAGACGTGCCTGACTCTGTATCCTTGGAATCCATTTCTCAGCCATCACATTCCTTCACTGCATGGGAAGTACAAAACAAACAGCTCTCAGGACCCAAACAATAAACTTTAAGGAGCTCATCAGCCACTCCACCAGCTCTTACCTTCTTCCCAGTACAGGTCAAGGTCCTGTGCCAAGAGGTCCCTTTGTTTGCAGTGCAATCTCATTTAAGTAAGAGGGAACACAGAGGGATATCTGAACTATGAATGTGTGTTGCGGAAGAAAAGGCATTAGATTAACTCACTGAAGATTCAAACATTCCCAGTCTCCAGTATGAGCTATTGCTAGTACAAAGAAAATTTAAATTGGTAAGGCTCAGAAGTTCTAGATAAATTGTTAAATAAAGAATGTGAAGACAATAATTCTTGCTTATTGTATCCCTGCATGGTAGAACCTTTACTCATCTTTGCTCTGCACCCTATCCTTTTCTGATGTTTTTTTTTAGCTTGGATAAGAGTCTACAATCCTCTCTGTGTCACTGAGAAAATTTCCTCCTCACAATCCATTTGTCTCAGAAGGCCCTGGACCCTTCTCCTGAAGGGTTTGCATTGCTCTAGGCAGACTAAGCAAATAGGTAAAAGAAAACCCCACCAATGCATCTTTATTAGAGCATCCAGAACAGGGGACCTCCACAGCAAGCTGCCGAACAACACATAAAAGAGCTTCAGCTAACCTTCTGTCTAATGGCTCCTTCACGTCATTTAAAGACTATAGCCAAATACTTCAGTGAACTCACTTTCCTGGGTCCAGTGCAGAAACTGAGATAATCTTACATTTTACACAAAGATGAAGCTCTGGCATCTTGCCCATTTGCAGTGATTTAGAGGTCATAGCAAACGACACCAATGGAAACCACTGCATGTCCAGGCTTGTCATGTACAAAATAATTTGATAAATGCTGTTACCTAAATCACATAACTTCACAGTAATTTTTGATACATATGCAAGAATTATGAATTCTCAGCTGACCTGTGGTAACTTGTTTATACCTGGTAACTTGATCATGTGTCTAGATTTCTACACAGTATAAGAAGTATGCAGAGGCTTGATAAAAACGTGAGGAAAAACTACAGAAGTCACTACTACAAACATTCAGGAGTCATACTGAAATTTTACTCACTCTCCCCGTGCTCTCCAAGCAGAATCATTGCAATGACTACATCAGGATGAAATTAGGAATTTGGAATTCATACAGTAAGCTTTCAAGGTAAAAATGAGATGACGAGAGAGATGGATAAGATCCAGTGCTATTAGACAGTAAAATAAGATCTGCAAACATATAGCTCTGTAAAATAAACATTAAGAGTGTCTGCAAATATATGTAGCTGAATTACACCCATTGGCTAAGCACTGGAGGAAGTTTAATACAGATAAATTATTCTTTTAGAAGACAGGCTTTAGTAAACATATATTTACAATGAGTTCAAAACTCAGTTAACACAAAAGAGAAAGATAAATTAAGTCCAGTTTCCCACCAACCCACTCCCCCCCACTATTCACCCAGACAGGCTTTGCAGTCCTGAAAAGATGTCCATTTTGGAGACTATCTGAATGCTGTTGGTGTAAGCAGCATAAGCAGTGTCTGTGTCCTAGAACAGATCCTAATGCTCATCAGGTCCGTCAGCTTTCCAGATGTTTCCCTGATTGCTCCTTCTGGCAAACTCCAAGGCAACACCCACTCTCTGCACTCTGTCTTGTGCGCAGCACCCCAGGTATCCCTTCATACAGCTTCCTGCTCAGCTCCCCCTGATGGCCCAGCCAGGGGACAGCGGGCTGTAAGATCAGATTGCCTAGAGGAAATTCTACGGGCAGGAAGCTTAGGTGAAGCAGCACTGTGTTAGCAGACTAATATTGCTCCAGGTAAATAGATTGGTAGGGAATTCAGAGTGTCTGGGGTATTTATGTGTGCAATAGCACTGGGCCATGTCACTCAGGGGTCACAGCGTGCCTCCAGGTGCAGGTTCATCCCCATCTCTAAAGAGCTCTTCTCCTCAGCAAGGCTAAATGAAACTGGTAATATTCAAGCAGAAAAGTTGACATGGATGTAGCAAAAGTGCCTACCTTTTCAGTTTACCTTTTTCTTCAGCTCTGAACCAGAAATGAAGACATCTACTTGTGGCAGGTGGGAAACCACTTACAGACAAGTTTTCAAACAGAATGGATATATTTTAACAGCAAGGAGAACTAACACCTGCTACAACATAACAAGGCTGCTGGTGTAATGTGTAATTACACCACATGTGTAATGGTTTTAAATCTAGATTTTGGCGAAGGCAGACAAGAATTCAAAGAAGGATTCATTTGGAACAGGACCCTACTATCCTTACTGGTCCTTGTGGGGCTCCCAGGCCATCAAATCCAAGATGTTGATAAACATACTAAGGGCAGAAGCTTCAAGGCCGTGGCTTGAGTATGGTGCAAGAGGAGAGGGAGAGCACATTAGAAAAGGACAATGTGGAGTTTACAAGGTACTCCCTGTAGAAGGGCAGGTAGGTTCAGGCTCACAGGAGGAGTGGCATGCAGAAATATTTCTTTAACCCCCAAAACTCCATACAGAAGTTCAAACCTTTAATCCAGTCCTTCCAGCAACTCACATCACTCTGACATTTGAGATCTATTTTTTGCTTTTCTAGGGATCTTATGTTAACCTTCTCCCCTCCTTTCCTAGTTTTCTCTCTCTCTCCCTCTCTTTTTNTTTTTTTTTTTTTTTTTAAATTAGATGTTCCATTTTGAGATTTTCTTTTCTCCAGGACAACAGACCACTCCATCTGGCTGTGCCTTTTGACTACATTTCAAAATGAAACATAGTAGGCTGACAATTACTTCCAGGCTCTCCAAGAATCAGGTGGCCCCAGCACATTCAGGGGACTCTGGCTAGGACTGAGTCAGCAGAAGCACCCACATGTCTTCCTGGGGGGAATGCAGCTGCAAAGCAGAACATAAAAACAAAAACACCAACAAATGAGAGCTTCCATGTCAGCCAGCTGAGTAACAGGAACATTTCCATAGCACACAGGACACTCTGCTCTTATTCACGGTGTCCAAGAAACACAATATTCAACAGGCCTCCTTAATTACCATGTAGTATTTTCGCTGCTTGATGCCATTTTAAAGGCACTGTAGAAAGTTTCTGCTGGTAGAATTAAAAAGAGTTCCTTTAAAATGTGTGGGGGATTGTATCCTTTTCTTTGGCATGTTAAGAGCCTGAACTTCTGAAATTTACACACAGCTCCTTTTAGTTAACTCAGATACCTTGATAAGTCTTAAAGGAACTTCTCAGTCCCCGAGGGGAATAATGTGATGAAGAATAAACTCTACTGAACAGCATTTGGGCCCAATGCCTTGAGCTTAGGAACCCTGTGTAAAACTTCTTCTTTCTTCCCCCTGAGCCCTGCCACTCTTGCCAGCAGAAGTATTGCTTCCAGATTTGCCGCAGGACAGCTCCGGCCTCCAGAGACATCAAATGACACCTAGAAGTTGCTCCAAACTAAATCCATGGTGAAGTGTGGATAGACGGATTTTTTTGATGAAGACCAACCCTGCTTCTTTGTCCTCATTTTTTTTGCTTGTCATCTTGCTGCCCTTTTTCATTTCTTGAGGAATGTTAGGGGAAATGTGTATGCTCAGCTCTTTTTTTCTTTTCAGAAGCAGAGTAACTCCTCTAAGGCATCCCCATTTCCTTCCTCTTTCTTGGTTCTCTTTCTTCACAAACCTGGCCAGACAGCCAATCCCCGTACATGGATTCACCTGGGATCACCACGCCGGCCAGTATTTCGTTCTGCAATGACAGTAGTCAGTAAAAACCCAGATAAATCCAATTATTTTTCCTCTAAAGCATCTGAAAGTTCCATGACTTATTCATCAGACTAAAATTTCATATATATTTCATTATTTCTACTATGAGAAAAAAAAAATGCTGTCATAATTCCTTTAATTCCCAATAAAGATCATCAGTAAGTCAGTGAAACTTATGAAAAATTATCTGTTAATATAATCTTTTTTTTGACCAGGCGGTCAGCTCTTTCTGCTTAGATAAAAAGAGGTTTCTGTGTCTGTCTTCTCACAAAAGAAGTTTGGTTCATCTGCTATCATGAAGCACAAGGTAAAGCCATGACAGTGATGAGAATAAAAACTGATAGATCCAAAGGACTTGTGACTGCAAATATTTTGACTGCCCTGTGTATTGCTAAAAACAAAGGAATTTATGGAAGTGTCAGTTATTTTATTGTGTCATTATCAAAACTAATATTTATTATTATTAAATAAAAATAGGAGTATCTATCTGTCATAGGAGTATCTGGTTTTCTGCATGTTCTGCACAATAGAACTGAAAATAGTTAAAAATAAATGTATGTGGATTATATTCCTTGTGAAGTATTTCAGTGAGAATATTGAAACATTTACTGTTTGTACTATATTCTTTATGTTCTTGGCAGAATAATGGCACACATTCAGGCTCCCGTGAGCTACATTCATCCCTAAACTCCACTGATATCCCTGTGTGTTCTTTGGTGACAGAACTGTATAGTAAATTGCTTGGTTGTAGAAATGAAGCAAGTTAGCCTTTCATGTAAGCTTGAAGTGCCTTAGAAAAAACAAGACTGCAGCACAAATGTTTGTTCAGCTCCCATGGTTTTCAAAAACATTGACCTAAAAATGAGGCGTTTGCACTGGAAACAGCAGCCAAACCCCACAACAGAGCACAGATTATGCAGCGGTCGGACCGTGCACTGCCTTTTGCAAAACTGCTGGCTGGGGAAGCCAACATCTGTGATAAAAGATAGATCCCTGGAAACACAAATGGTTTGGGCATATTTTAGGAAGAGGGAGACATCTCCTGGATGAACCATGAATTTGTTACTCACTCTTTTTCCTTAATAACACGTGAAAAAAGTTATAACTATGTGCAATGTAGTTATATACCAGATAAGAGGAGTCCTCCTGATTCCATATTTTATGATTTCAAATAGATTTCAAAGTGTATTTGACTGTATTTCACTGTGTATTTGATATCAAGGGGAAAATGCCAGTGTGTCCACAAAGAAAAGGTAAATGGGTTTTAGAATCCCCTCTGGATCCTCGGAAAGAATCACTGGGTCCATGCTCTATCTGAATTACCTTGTCTCATGGCCAGCATTACTGCAGAACATGAGGCAAACATTAATATTGGGTCTGGAGTTGACTAAGGAGCAATCGTGAGAAGTTATTCTGACGCATGTGGCAATTCCTGCAGAATTTCCAGAGATTTGCAATGAAAAAAAATGAACAGGCAGACGCATGGACCATGAGTTCAGAGTCATTGCTGATGGGTTGTGGATATCAAGGACTTGCACACAGATCCCTCCCATCACAGTTTAACAGTATTGAATTACTGCACTTTAAGGACCCTCAGAATTGAAGCTATCAAGGGAGACAGGGGCACCTCAGCCTACCTATGTACCAGCTGGTTTCCCTGAGGTGCACCAGCATGCTCAATCTGACACCACCTCATCTTCACTATGGCTGTAGCCTGGGAATCCTCCCTCTGTATTAAGATATTCAGTTAAGCATCTAAATAATAGTGTGAAAAATCTCAGCTTTTGCTGTCAGTCCAGAAACAAAAGCACACAAAACAGCTGTAGACAGCAAGTTATTGCACTTTTTTTTTTGATGTTTAGGTTGATAATAATGTAGGTTGATAATGTTTATTTATACTTTCTAAAGCAAATCATTAGATAAAAACACAGTAAGACTAATGCAGTGGTATTCACACCACTCACCCGACCCAGGTAAATCTGGATTGTAGATGAAACTGTTTGCAGTGAGTTCAGAATATTGGAGTGCAAATAATTTATCAAGTAGCATCTTATTTTTGAAAGGGCTGTCACATTCATGTGCTCTCTCAAGATTGCTTTGAAATTCCCCATCCCTCATCAAACTCCAGTCAGGCTTCATTGTTACGATGTTTTTCAATGAGTTTCCAAGATACATTTTGGGCTCAACGCATTGGGTATGTCAGTTGTCCGCTTGTGGCTCAGATCACTCCAGTTTAGTCACCCACCATGCTTTCATCTTGGCACACACTGACTCTTGTCAAAAGACTACCTAAAAAGTCACAAATGTATTGGCTTCAGGAGATGCCTTTCTAGTATCTCTTGCCACAAAGTGACGTGACAGAATCAAGACAATTTGTGAGGGACTGATCCCAAGGTGGTGTGCTGCAGCCTCTGAAAATTACATCCATTTGCTGACAGGGGAATTCCTACCTTGCCTGTATCAGCATCCTTGAAAATTCTGCTCCTGAATACACCTAAGTTGGTACATCCAAGCAAGGGAATTTGGCCAGACCCTGCTGCCTGGTTGTGACCCAGACTCACAAAAATCCCATTTCTTACAGCCTTTTATGCAAAACCAGGCTATCATGGGGAACACAAATGAGACAATCTTTTAAAGAATCAGTCACAGTATGTCTGGGCACTGAAACAGGTTCCCCAGGGAAGTGGTCACAGCACCAAGCCTGACAAAGTTCAAGAAGTGTTTGGACAATATTCTTGGACACGTGGTGTCTCTCTTGG
>WBMY01020820.1:380420-443723 GCA_013397315.1 Donacobius atricapilla
ATAGAGATAGAGATAGAGATAGAGATAGAGAGATATAGAGAGATATAGAAATATGTAGATATATAAATCTCTAGATAGATAGATAGATCTGTATCTACATCTGTATACCCTACAGGACAAAGAGAGCACTACCTACTACTAGAAATTCTTGCCTTCCACTTTAGCATACTTGCAACCCTTCTCGAAGCCAAGATTCATATCTTTGAAGTGCTCATTTTCCTCCTACTGTAGAGTTCCCCATTCCTAATACTTGTTGCACAAATCTTCCTAGACCTTTCTTGTTGCTGTTATTTATCAGTCAACAAAGAAAAATAAAGATCTTATTCCTTATCCCTCTCCCTGGGACTTCAGTCATTTTAGACCTATTTAATAGTAACAGTCCTAGCAGCAATTTTGCTAACTGCAGTAATTGTCAGTTTGAGGTTCTTTTGCTAGAAGAATAGAAGTGTGAAGGATATTGTAGTGATGTCTGTGGTTTGCTTTCTTGCATAACCATTTATCATTTGCATTTTATGAGCTTTTTGATTAATGATTTATTCTACTTGACTTGTAAAAAGTTGCAGCAGTTTCCAGATTTCTCTGTGTGCCATTAAATGTCATGCTGACTTTCCATTTCTCTGCCTGATAATGATGGATTGTTGTAGCAAAGTCTCATAGTGAATTAATGCATTGGCCATACTGGCTTGTAATTCTTAACAGGCCTGTAAATGAAACAATCTTGGGTTTCAAGACTTTATGAGTGACAGGATATTTTTAAATATCATGTAGTCTATGAGATAGTATGTATGTGATTATAATAAAGCCATTATATTGGACTGAAACATTTTCCTGATGGGTCCCTTCCATCTCANTGGACACGTGGTGTCTCTCTTGGGGATGGTCCTGTACAAGACCAGGAGTAGGAGTTGATGATCCTTGTGGGTCCTTTCCAGCTAAGTATATTCTGTAATTTTGTGACAGAGAGTGAGGGACAGTTCTTTGTGGGCACAAGCTATATATTTATATTTNTTGCTAACTGCAGTAATTGTCAGTTTGAGGTTCTTTTGCTAGAAGAATAGAAGTGTGAAGGATATTGTAGTGATGTCTGTGGTTTGCTTTCTTGCATAACCATTTATCATTTGCATTTTATGAGCTTTTTGATTAATGATTTATTCTACTTGACTTGTAAAAAGTTGCAGCAGTTTCCAGATTTCTCTGTGTGCCATTAAATGTCATGCTGACTTTCCATTTCTCTGCCTGATAATGATGGATTGTTGTAGCAAAGTCTCATAGTGAATTAATGCATTGGCCATACTGGCTTGTAATTCTTAACAGGCCTGTAAATGAAACAATCTTGGGTTTCAAGACTTTATGAGTGACAGGATATTTTTAAATATCATGTAGTCTATGAGATAGTATGTATGTGATTATAATAAAGCCATTATATTGGACTGAAACATTTTCCTGATGGGTCCCTTCCATCTCAGCATATTCTATAATTCTATGATCCCAATTCTGAATAGTCAATTCCTCTCCTTCTCTCTGGGAACATACATTAAAAATTCATGTTCTGAAGATTTCAGAGCCAGTCCTCAATAGCAGAACAGTTGCTTTCAGTGACCAAGAAGGATATTTGGTGTTGCACAAAATGGAGAGCAGCAAGTAGACCTCTTTCCTCAAAATGCTGTCCAATCTCATCCAGTTGTGATAGAAGTTCAGTTATCTGAAAGTCACAGTCCTTAACACTTATAAACAGTAATGGCCTCATAACATTTTTCTGCAAGGAAATGCATTAATCTGGCGGTGTGACTGACCCCAGTCTTTCACTCCGGTCTGTACACTGGACTGACTGGCTTCCTGTGCACAGTTTAGCTCACTGGATACAGCACCAAGTACCAGGCTAAGGCATTCTCAATGCCTTCTTATTTTAATCCATTTCCCATGCAAACCTCTTTGTCCAAGTGTCCTCTTGGAGAGCAGGTAGACTGCTAACTACCTTTAAACTCCGGGTTTTAAGTTCTCACTAGATCTCTCATAAACATCCATTGTACATCACTTGGAGCCATCTGTCACTAGGTCTGGCAGACCAGGTCAAGAGTAGACCCACCAAGAGACATGGGCTGTACGGGATGGTGGCTGGTTTTGCACATACAGGCAGCTGACACTCCCAAGGCACTGCTGTAATTTCTGTCATCTACCCAGAAGCAAGGAACAGCGATGCTGTTAGACCCTCCTGTGTCCCTGGCAGGTGTTGCTGGCCCGAGCCCCTCATCCTTGTTAAACTCAGGAATCTGAAGCCACATTCATTCTCCCCATAGTCAAGTCGTGACTCATTATGTATAACTGAAACCATTCTAAGAACTACAGAGTTGCCATGATAAGTAGCCTGAAATATTTTACAAGTCACACCGAATGCACTTTTTTTGAAGGGGTCCACCCCGTAATTTTGAAATGGTGTTTGCTCTAACCAAACTGATTGTTGGGGACAGGTTGCTCTCAAGGCTTGGCTTATTAATTTAATTTCACTGAAAAAAATGGC
Source organism: Donacobius atricapilla (assembly GCA_013397315.1). Classification (NCBI taxonomy): domain Eukaryota; kingdom Metazoa; phylum Chordata; class Aves; order Passeriformes; family Mimidae; genus Donacobius; species Donacobius atricapilla. The sequence goes on from WBMY01020820.1 coordinate 382,939, forward strand.
ATAGCGCACATCATAAAAAGAGAAAATTGCTTTCAAATCTACTTTTGAACCTATTGCTAAACTAGGGAAATAATTTGTGGGAAAGTATTTCTTGAGACCTAGCACTTTACCTCTGGGCCCAGAAAAATCCCATCAGGGCTGATGTCACTCTGAATTGATAAAGTGCATGTTCAGTCATGCAGTTACAGACCCATCACTGAAGCATTCCTATTGCTGGGTAGATCCCCACACCATCTTCTTTAACCCTGCCTCACTGGACTGAAATCTGCTTTCCTGGGAGCACTTAATTTCTAATGGCTCTTTTTTATTTGGTGTTAGATACAAAGGATAAAGAACAAGGGACACCGTGAAGGAATACTGCCCAAATCTTGCTCTGGCCAAGCACGATCTGAGAATTTAACAGGTCTTCTGGTAGGTGTTAACTACTCCTATTCATTGCAAACTCAGAGAAACTGAAATGACAGTTTTCTACTTTTAAAATGCTCGCAGGGGGCATGAGGAACAGTGTCCATATCTGTGTGTCAGTCAGTGGCTCTCTATAATGCCTCTCCAATATCAGAAATCAATGGGCTATTTCAGAGCTGCAGAACCACACTCATGCAACAGCCCAGATGTAGACTCACGCTTCCCAAGCTACTGTGCCAAGGCAATCTTGAATTTCAGGCACAATATATCAAGAGCTTATTTCTGGAGTTGAAAAGTCTTAGTTATTTTTTATAACTTAACGTCACCTTGGAGCAGGAGTTTCTAAATACCCTTCACAAAATCTAAATAAAACCATGTGACGAAATATAGAGGAACAAATGTGATAGAAACAAAAAGAGAAATTACTGCAACCTTGAATTTGATACACAGAATAAACACCAGACAATACTTAATACATCACCAGGAGTAGAAAATAAGAAGATATTTCTTAGTATTTTTTGCATGTTTCCATATATATTTATCTCTATGTTATACATAAAAGAATTCAAGATGTCCAAATCAAGGAATAACGAAGCATATAGCAGTTACAAAAACATACACAGAGAATCATATTGCAGAGTTGCATTTGTTTCTATACTGTGCTCCCCAGTGCTCCAGGCTTTTGACTGCGTTCTAGTTCAGTTGAATGCTATATCCACACATAGCCAAAGCAAATAAATCAAGCTGGGCCCAAACTGCCTGTACAGAACCATCTGGAAGTCTCTTGAAGGTATTCCCTTGTGGTCCTTTTGTGCTCTGGCTGTGTGCCAGGATATAAAAGATTACTGGGCAGATCACCTGCACTTTATGACATGGCACCTGAGTACATACCTCCTGCAGACCACACCTGACCCTGCACAAAGCCAATTTATGTTTTCTCATCTGCAGAAAATTGAGCTGGAGACTGGATAAATGGTCTGTTAGTATTCATATCTGAACTGTAGGACAAAATGCAATTACATCTTCTCTATTGATAGCCACCAGAGGCAGAGATCCAGCTATTTGGAGGATTTAGTTTTCAAAAATGTTGGTACTTGCTAATAACAATTTTATTGCTTACTTTCCCATGCTTGCCTCTGTCGGCACGAAATTCAAAAAACAGCCTTGAACTCCTGGTAGCCTGTCTTTTTCAAGGACGTTGAATACAAAGAAGCACATACTAAATCTCAGATGTGATATAGCCTTAGCCCAGGTCCTAATCTTCGAAAGAATCAAATAGTTTTGAGATGAGAAATGCCACTTTCTAACTGAGCATGAAACTGCAGGTTTGAGTCCTTGATAAAATGTGACTATCCAGGTGTGTCAACATTTCCCCTCTGCCTGAGGCAGGACCTATCAGTTCACAGTATCACAGCTGCCTGACTCACTTGCCTAGACAATAATATGTGTCATATCTGATTTAGTTGACATTCACAGTCATGTTTCTGCTTCACTGCTTTGGACAGGAAACAGGATACCTTGAACAGAAATTATGACTTGAAGTTATACATCTTTGCAATTATTTGGCAATTTTAATAGACAGTGTCAACAAAATTCTGCAGTGTACAGGACAGAAAAAATAATTTCTTGTTTTCTCAGAGTTTGAACTACATGAAATGAACCTTTCATGAGAGTTTCTAAGGTATCTCTGACCATGGTGTGTCAGTATAATTTAGGAATTATGACATAGGAATGAACAAAACTAAAATCATCTCACAAACTGACAATGAATGCCTTCACGTTGGCAATATCAGCACCATCGGACATGTCAGACATTTAATATTATCACCAGAACAGTCTCAACCACGTTTACTAAAAACATTGCAAACACTCCATCCTGCCATCTGGAGTTTCTCAAATTAAAAAAATAAAATAATAATTAAAAAAAAAAAAAACCCAACAAAAAAAACCCCACCAAAAAAAAAAAAACCAAAACAAAACAAACAAAAAAAACAACAACAAAAAACCAAAAAAGACCTGATCATGCAATAATTCAATAGGGTGAATTTACATCCCATTATGAGTCAAATCTGGGTGTATTTTAGCAGTTTTCTTTAAAGGAGGCATTGGTATTAGAGTCCACACCATGAAAGACTTGCTCCCTCTGTCCCTTATAGAAAGAATGAAGTCTACAGGTTATTAGAAACTCTGACCACTACCTGTTAAATAATCCTATTTACAAAATGATAAAAGAGGATAGTAAAGATTTCCATTTCTTTTTCAGGTGAACACAAATCTGGGAGCACAGGCATGCTCAGATAAGATTGATTTTAAGACGCCTCAGAACACCTGATTTAGGAATTTTATCTATCATAGAATGGTTTGGATTGGAAAGGACCTTAAGGAGCATCTAGCTCCAACTCCCCTGTCATGAGCAGGGACACCTTTCACTAGACCAGGTTATTCAAAGCCCCATCCAACCTGGTCTTGAACACTGACAGGGATGGGACATCCATGACTTCTCTGGGTAACTTGTTCCAGTGACTCATCACCCTCAAGGTAAAGAATTTCTTCCTAATATCTAATGTAAACCTACTTTCTTTCAGTGTGAAGACATTACTCCTTAATACTACATGTCCCTTAAGAAAGTCCCTTTCCCTCTTCCTTGTAGGCCTCTTTAGGTACTGGACAGTGCTCAAAGGTGTTTGTGGAGCCTTCTCTTCTCCAGGCTGAACAGTCCCAAGTTTCTAGGTGCTCTAGCCCTCTGATCATCTTCAGGACTTCCTCTGGACTCACTCCAACAGGTCCATGTCCTTCCTGTGCTAGGGACCCCACAGCTGGACACAACACTGCAGGTGGGGTCTCACAAGGGCAAAGTAGAGGGACAGAATCCCCTCCCTTGACCTGCTGCTCACGCTGCTTTTGATTCAGCCCAGGACATGTTTGGCCACCTAAACTGCAGGAGCACACTACCAGCTCATGTTGTGCTTCTAATCCACCAACACGCCAAATCCTTCTCCTCAGGGTTGCTTCCAATACATGCTCCACCTCACCTGTATTTGTACTTGAGGTTGCCCCACCCAGGTGCAGGACCTTGCCCTTGGCCTTTTTGAATTTCATGAAGTTTGCACAGGCTCACCTCTTAGGTGGTGGTGGCTTGGTGTCGATGGCAAACTTGCTGTGGATGCACTGGATCCTACTGTCCATGCCACTCACAAAGATGTTGAACAGCGCCAGTCCCAACACCAACTGCTGAGAACAGCACTTGTCACTCCCTCTACTTAAACATTTAGTAGCTTCTATCTTGTTTTTAATGCTAAGTGAATAAAACAGTCTGAGGAGAAAGGATTAGAATGAAGGTCTCTTTGGCATGAACCTGATGCTGTTGGCAGCATTTCAACATGCCTTCAGCAAGACTGAATATCTAAGAGGCTGATTTGAATTTAGATGATATCTGCATATTTAAACTTCTAAAGGTTGATCAAAGAGTTGAAGACAAGTCCTCCTCCTCTGGGGTGTGCACCACTAGGTCAGTGTATCGGTGTCAGGCACAACCCAGCATTTTAGAAACAGTGAGTAATTCATCTAAATCCAAACCCCTGATTTAGACCTCAAAGTGCAGGAAATGCATTGGATTTCCCAGAGGCAGTCTCATTGCGACACCTATCTATAATCCAGTGGACAGATGGACAACCTCTTTCCTGTCTGTTGGACAGTTAAGATATCTGCCCACCAACCGAATCTACTGAGACTGTTTTAGACAATTGATTTCCCAGCTGTGACATCAACTTAGAAGCTTGGCACTGGAAAATTCTGCTGTGAAAGCAGGACAGATAAAATTCAGGGAGATCTTAGTTAAGCCAACAAACATTAGCAGGAAAAAAAATTAAAGCTGCTTGGCTACTCCTATGCAGATCTTAATGCTAAGGTTCCTTCAACCAGAAGTCACACTTAGGCTCCTGGAACACATCTCTCAAACTTACTGTCAAGATATATGTGGGCTTTTTTAGTCTCCCTATACTTCTGCTCAGCATCCAAACTTGGATGCAGATGTGTTTTCACTACGTTGGACTCCTTTCCATTTGCTTTCCAACCTTTGTCTTCTTTTCTGCATTGAGTTCAGCCAAAATCCACCATAAGTTACAGCGTTATCAGCTGGGGAAAAGTCGTAGGGTGTAAATGTGTTGATGGTTCTGGTGACTGTATCACATTACAAATCAATTTGCCTCACTCATGGAGTTGAAAAATTATTGCATCAAATCTGAAACCATTACTGTCAAACACATCCTTGAGAAGCACATAAATTTCTCATGCACTTTTACAATGTCCTTAGCTACAAAATTATTTCAAACAATAGTAAGTATATTTTACATCTTACATGGCACGTCATAAGATGCTAATGATTTGTCACAAAGTGAAGTCAACCTTCAGACTTTTGTGCCATTTTCTGTTCACAACTGCAAGCCTGATCACAACTCCACCAGCAGCAGGGCTGTGGCAGAAAATGTCATTGCAATAAATTCATTATTTTCTGTTTTCCTTCAGTCTCTGTGAGGTACTTACCTACCATGTCCAACTGTAATCCATACTCTGTCTACAAAAGCAAGGAACTCTCTGCTTTGAAATGATCCTTTTGGTTTTATTAGTTTGTATTTCTTCACAGTGCCTTAATTTGCTCTTGGTTGTAGACTAGGTCCTTCTCATTTTCCTGCATACTAACCAAACTTCAGTGTCAGAAACAAATACATACAGTGCTTTTTCTGTTTCTTTGAATTTAAGCATGTTCTGAAGAAAAATACTCACACTGTGCCTTAGAAAGTTTTGTACCGGGCATTTACAGCTGGCTTCCTCTAAAAATTTCGATGGAACCTAAGGTTGCTGGGGCTGCAGAACCAGGAAAGGGCAATATGCTTTTACCCGGGTGTGGCTACAGGGCTAAGTAGGAGAGCTAAACAAGCTGTTTAAGATAGATGCCACTGCACTTGACACTAATACATGGAACCTCATGAAGGCAACTATCTTCGCTAAAACTGTGCCTTTGTTTCCCTACCACCATGCTGTAAAGAACCATGAACCTTCTGAAATACCAACAATGAAAGTTTCTAGGTCTCTCCTTGTATCCCCATGGTCAATGAGGGACAGGGAATTATTACAACAGTCTTCCAGTGAATTGTTTTACCAAAATCTCTTACATGCTTTAGAAATTCTCTTTCCACCATGGACAATATGACAAACTGACTGAAGTTTACTTCTCCCTGTTCCTATTTCTCTGCCAAATGTAAGCTGTATAATATACACTAAGGATGTCTGAGAAATGCTTAGCAGTAATATCATATGTTTGCATGATCCCTTAGAAAAAACAGAAATATATGTTATAATGTAGCCCTTTACAATTTCAGCATACTTTCAGGGAAAATACATATCACTATGTTCATTCATTTCACTTTTTTTATTCCTACACCATTTAACACAGTTAAAAGCACCACTGTTTTTTGCAGCAACTCCATTAGGATATATGTACAAACTTATCCCCAGTGCTTCCTCACAAGTGGTGAAACAGCCATAACAAAATTTTGTTCCCTTTCCAGCTATGTCTATAAAAGTTTTCTACAGGCAGGATTAACAGAACTGACTCAAGTTCTCCCACTTAAATATGCCCTTTCTGCTTTGGCACACCCTTGCAATTTGAGTCTGGGTTTGTCAGGCAAAGGGGTTGCACATACTCTGGCCCTTTATGTGAGCCTGGTATGCCTGGACTGAAAATCATAAGGGAAATTAATGTCTACATCATTATGAAGGAATTGTGCAATTCCAGGCAAAATTTGTCCTGCCATCCTGTCTTGTCAGTTTATCAGGTATAAAATCAAGGAAGACTACATAAAGAAGTTTGTGTAACTTTCCAAATGAGGGGGAAAAAATCTCAAAGTCCAGGATGAATTTGGAACATCTGCACCAATCCAAACAGGCCAGGCATAAGCTGAAAGGAAGGGCATGGAATGATTTATACTGTCATATTCTTGCTGCAGAGGACAAAGAAAGCATGTCTCAGCAGCTGGCATTGTAAATAAACGAGGCCACCAACTTCTGTTCATACTCTGGTGGACTCCAGGAGGGGACTTTCCTAACAGTCCATGTCAAACAGGAGATCCCAGGCAGGTCACAGAGCCTGAAATGGAAGCTTAGCAGCACGCCTGCACTTTCAGGAATCACAATAAAAGCACAGTCTTTTATAAAAGAGCTTGGCAGTGAGCTAGCTGCACTCAGAATTTGTTATTCCTGCTGACAGCAGCCATCCTCCAAGCAGCAGTGGGTAGCGTGTGGGAGCTCACTCATGGTTCCCAGCTGGCCCTCTCAGCTGTTTGGGGTGCAGTGGTGAAACATCAGATAATCTGCTAGCAATGGCACTTCCCACTAGTGGAAAGCCAGGTGGGGAGTGTTTTGGGGGATTCAGAAAGCCATTTGCTAACTACATCTGTCAGGAATTTCTAGGGTGTAAATTTCCCGAGACATACTTTTAAAAAATGCCACATCTGTAGAATAAATGATAAAGTTATCATTGAACAGAATCCAGCTGCAATGATATGCCCAGAGGTGTAGCACAGCATGGGCTGCAGGCACCAACCACAAGCAAAATACTTGGGCCTGTGTACCATTATAGCAGTACAGTCAATAGTATAAATGAATATAAATTAACAGCTGCAGCCATTTGTCCTAAACAAATGGATATTCCACTGAATTATTAGCTGTTCAAGTGGAAAAGCTACAGCAGCTACAAGGACAACGTGAGAGTGATATAACAAACAGACTGGAAGAAGAAGACTATTGGGATGTGAATTTTACCCTTTCCTTTATAAACATAGGTTTGTTAGAACAGGAAAAGTGAAAATGGCACCTCTATATAGAGAGTCCCACTTAGTATATGTGAGATGGGAGTGATGCACTACTGCAAGGCAAAACTTTAATTTGTTGGGGAAATTACAGGAAATTATTAAAAGTTTTCATTCTTTATGGGTAATTGCATTTTAGTTCTTACTTTGTGATTTGGAGTAGATTTTACTTTTCGCTGGAATCTCTGCAGTTAATGTTCCCACTCTGATTAAAAAAATTACATTGGAAAGCAAATAAATAAGTGGAGACATTTAACTATACACTGAAGTATCACAGGGAGACTGTTCCCTGTGATTAATGAGTTTTGGCCTGCTGAATAATTCCATTAAACCACTTATCAGCACAATTCACTGTCACTTTTCTCAGCACTGGTTTCAGATGCATATGCAAACTAATTGCCATGTAGAACAACAGCTTGTGGTGCAGAAACTGAGACTGTCTAACCCAATTCAGAAATTTCCATCTAGTTTTCACTTTTAATTTTCAAAGAAAATCTCACTATCATGAAAACCCTTCAAGTCCAACAGAAAATGTGTTTAGAGAACTCTAAAGAACTTTTTAACCCATTTTCCGCACTAGAAATAAAAAAAGTTTTAAAAGTATCCTGTACCCACTATATGGAAAACAGGAAATTAAATATTGGCCACAAGACATTTTTTACAGTTTTATTGAAGTAAGAGTTTTAACAATGTGTTTAACTATGTAACACATTCAGCAATTGTTAGCATGAAGCTCCTGCTTTTCTGCACAGTATTTGCTACCCCCACTTTAGAAGTCTCCACATCACAGGGGGTGTAAATGTTCTTTTTAAATTTAAATTATGCTTATTAAAAGCTTCAGAATTGCCAGGAGAGCCACTGTGATGAAAACCCTCTTATATATTTTTCCAAGAAGATTTACAACCTGCATTAGACACAGCACTCAGCCATAAAATCAAGAGAAATGTGCAGACCTGACACACTTCCTCTGTGCAACAGAAATTAAAATATAAATCCCATAAATGTTGTCATAGTAACATGTGGGAAACATTAAAAGAAGTTAACATGATGAACAGGTATAATTTATATTTCTCTAAAATCTTACCCCACACATTGCTCATAAATCATCCAGCATGAGTCTGTATTACAGAGTTGTTCAACTTTCCATCCTCTAGTCATATTGTTCCAACTCACAAAATAAGTGCTGGAAAAAATGGCTCCGCGTCAACTGGCTATTACAATCTGCTCAGTAATAGAGATATACAAACTTAAAAGCAAAACCAAAAAGGCTGATACCAGTTTTGTGGTACTCACATGTAACTGCAAGGGAGCTCCTGCAAGAGGGGAATTCAAAACCTGCAGCTCTTGAAGCCTAGGTGAGCAAATATTTCCCAAATTGCTTAGCTAAATTATTGGTTCCTTTAGAAAGTCTTGGTCTAATTAGCTGTTCAAGACTTTCCTATTTCATAAAAGCCCTGTGGTTTATCCACCTGGAAAATGACAATAAAAAATTCATCAAATGACCTGTAGCCGCACCTTATAGGAAGTTTCATATGGTCCTATAAGTTCAAAATCAGTACACTGACAGGATCAAGCTGGGGTCTGTAATGGTCCCCCTTGAAAATAAAAGTCTACTCCCTATTTTTGTGCCCAAAATAATTTAGTCCCATTTAATTTCAATGTATTTTATAGTCTATAGTGACAGCAAAATAACTTTATACAGTTATTATACATTAAAAAATTCTTCCTAGACTATCAAGTGAATAAAATATTTTAAAATACCCAGCCATTATTTCCCAGCCTGTAACAGTTCTTAAAAAACTGTCAAGCACTTGGCAGATATGGAGAAGTGTTTGTAGAGGATACTTTGCATATTGTGATGTGTGATAATAGCTATGACTTTTTTTTCAGTTTTTAAATCACTATGGGGCTAAAAATAATGAAGAAAATAATATCACCAGAGATACAGGGAAGTATTATAAAAGGTCTTCCTTAATCCAGCTGAAGTCTGTCTGTTCAAGGCTGAGCATGAAAATCCAAATTCAACTCAATCTGTTTGAGTTAAGGTAAATTTTCAGAAACAGTGGGGATGTAGGCAGTGGGAAAGGCTCTGGGGCAGCCTCCGTTGGGGCAAGTGGCACAGCTATGGAACATCTGCAACATGGAAACCTTGTGGAGCTGCTGACCAGGCACCAGCCCAAGGGAAGATATGCCCAGGACAGCCCAGGCAGATACGGGGTCAGGAGAGGTTGCTAGTGGTGCCATACCAGTTTTGGGCCCGTGGTATTTGGGGGATCTACAGCAAGCTGTGCAGTGAGCTCAGGTATGACTTTTCAAGGAAAGGAGACACCACTGAATTTTCTTTAAAATGAGAGGGGACAGGGCAATCCTACAAATCCATCCAGGGCAACACAGGTTATGCTGCTGCTGCTTGCTTGTGGTGCCTGTGGCATTCAGTGCACCCTGAATGCACAGACACCCCAAAAGCCATCCCAGGGTTTTCTGAGGGTTCATCTGAATTGGGTGGGAATTTAAACTCTGACCTCATCAGGAACAGGAGGCCTTGTGCAGAAATCCACAGTAGTCAGATCAAGACCATTTTCATGTAATGTCCTTTCTACAATAGTGGCCATCAGCAACTACTAAGAAATGTTTATAGATATAAGAGTTTAGGAGTATAAGAAGAGTAAATATACTAAATATACATAAAGATACTCTCTGCACTGCAGTGATCAATTTTCTGAGTAAAACCTTAGTATTCTTGAAGACATTATAGCTTAAAGTTGCAATATTTAATGTGACTGAATAGATTACCTTAAAAGTCATTTTCTCATACAATATGAGGATTGCAAGAAGAAGTCAAGGAATATTTTTTTAAAAATCCTGAGCAAGGTATCTCAGGCTTTTAAACATAAGTTTAATATATCTTTGGTCTTTCAAAAAAAAAAAAAAAAAAAAAGCCTTTACTAAAATTATCTGTAAAGTAATTTTGTCATTAAATTGCTAAGCTTCTCAACAGAGAGACCTGTATTTCTCTTCATTTTATTCTTTTTAAGTTCACAATATAAATTACTTCTACTGGCTCAGTGTACAGAAAAAAATAAAATTAAAGTAACTATAAGCTTTCCTTATGTTTTTCGGTAGCATCTAATATGACTAATTTTATGGAGAGTCTTTCATAAAGGATTACCTGTGCTGTGGAAGTACACAGTTCTGATGGGGGGTTTTTGTCATTTTTTGAATGAGTTCTGCTAGGGTTTTGTCATTTTTTAAAATTAATTCTTTATGCAAATGTCTCTGAAGAATATAGCACTTCACACAATGTTTTATACAAAAGTACAAGCTTTAAATATGCTGCTTGACCTATGCTCTCCAAAAGACCCATATTTTCCTGGCAATCCATACTGAAATAAAATGATTTTTTGTGAATTTAATTATGTTGAAAGCAATTAACCACAGCACTTTTCTACCTCTAAAGATGAAAATCCTAGAAGACCATATCACATGTACATGATGCAGACCATTAAGCTGTACTGATTTATATCATCTAAACTGCTTTGCTCTATTTTGAATGCTTGTGTCCATTTTCAACAGGTTTACAGTTCTCTTTTGTTTTCCATCAGAAAGAAACAGAATTATGAAATTCTAATTTTCATTCAACTGGATATGTTAGAAAAAATAGTGAAATGTAAGCCATCTAATCACTGGGATCTTGCCCCTTTTTGCAAAGAAACCACAGAGTTTGGAGAATGTCCAGCCTTAAAATTAATGACTGAGTGCAATCCACAGAGGAATAACTTTAACCACAATTTGGCTAGACCTTAAAGTCTGCATTTTTATTGGTTTTGGCATCTGGAACCTTTTTCTAATGGATTCACATCCCACTGAGATAAGCAGCAAAAGAAAGGTGGCTAGTCCTAAACCTGAATGTTTTGGGCTTTCTCTGTTTTCTTTTCTGAGATTTCAATAGCATTAATTACAGCGTAAGCAGAAAAGTCAATGTCTTTCAGTCTGACATGACTTGGGTTTGTTCCCAAGATGTGAGTCCTTGTGCTAAGAAGAAATTATATTCAAATGGGAGTTGTTCCAACACTGACAACAGCCATGGGATCAACATGGTAATGGTTTTTGGCTCTCCCTTCCCTTGAATGTGGCTTGTGTAAGCTCAAACGACCTGTTGAACACAAGACAATCAGTACCTTCAGCAGTCATGGAAATTAATCAGACATAAATGAAGAAATCAGAGTAGTATAGAACAACTAATCTGGTGAAGCCTTGACCTCCTCTTCCAGATGGACAGAAATGCTGAGAAGGTTATAACTGCAGGTAACCACCATGCTTTATTTTCTATGACATTTTACATAGCAGTATAACCATGAAAAGTTCAAGGAGACCTTTGAGACCAGTGCCTGACCCATGAGAAATGAACTGCAACCACTGAACCAACACACAGGGAGATCTGTGGACCTCTTCGGCAAACCAGGCACTGGCTGGCTGAAGTTTTTGCTTTCTCTACAGCAAACAGAGCCATGCAAAATACAAGGCTTGGTGCTAATGGGACTCTTCCCCAGGTGTATGTGTCATTCCCACTCTTAAGGTGAGAATTCCTAAGATTCCTAGATGCTTGTGGTCAAAAGGAATGACAAAAGCCAGAGGGTCAACAAAAGCTTTCAAAGTATTATTAGTAAATTATATACCTGGCATGGAAATTGGTATGCTGGTCCCTTATCTCCTAAAATAAGAAAATAATACAATGAACTAGCAAGCCATGGCTTGCCTTGTACCTTCTGGTAAGAAACAAGCATTTTTAGGGCATCATTCATTGGTTCAGATGCCAGTTTAGGATGGGATGCAAAAAAAATTACAAGTGCTGCTTACTACAAATTCCTATTTAATACTGCCTTTAATACATAAATACATAAAGAAAATCAGACTGTGATCTGTGCTTACTTTTATTTAGTCACATACATCTCTGTTGGGTTTGAAGGATCTCCCCCAGATTTCCCAGCAGGTGTTGTGGATAAATTTTAGAAAATACATCTAGAAAACAGTCTTTTTTAGATCTGCTTTTCACCAGCAGGGAAGTCATGAAAGTTGTAGGCAGGGGGTTAGAGTAACTAGAAACGGTTAGGGGACCTCATGTAGAAGATATATAGAGTAAAATCCTTCAGGAAAAATCAGCAGAATAAATTAGGGAAGCTGGCAGTTAACATTCTGTAGGAATACCTGTAAAGGAAAGAGAGAAGCATTGGAATAAAGTATTCTGAAGCAAAGACAAAAGCAGAAAAAGCTAGAACAAGAGATACTTAGCTGAATCAGTTCTCAATAACTCGAAGTATAAAGAGGAATCAAACAGCAAAGCATAGCTCAAACAGCTAAGGACGAGAACAAAGCAGAAGCACAAAAAGGCATGAAAATCAACACATGCAATTAGCAACCAGGGTAAGAAGAAATATGTATCTGTTAGATAGTCTGAAGAAGGTCATGGAAATAGTATTTCTACCTTCAGTAACAAGGAAAGGCCAGGAACAGAAGATATCAAGGAATCTGTGGGCTCAACATTTTCTGAGTCTGAATTTTTAGCTTGCTAACTATTGCTAGCTCCTTTCCCAAGGGAAAGTTGTCAACAGTTTTCTCTCTTCAAAACACCTCTCTCCGTTTCTCAAAACAGTTTAAGTAAACAGTGGTCCCTTTCCCATAACAACTGTCCCCAGGTGCTGTTTCCTATTACTTAACCAATGGAGAGAAATGTCAGTCCCATGGACCAATAATATACCTTTTTAGCACAGCATGTTATAAAAGAAACTATTGGAATTGTAAATAAAGCCTTCTTTCTCTTCCAACAACTATATAGAGTCAATCTATTTTCATGTACTACCGTGACAAATATCTGTATGGCTTGACCTGCACATCTGGCTCTCAACAAACAGCAAACACATGGTAAACCACTGCAACCCACCTGGTGACAGATTAAAGGAAGAGCAAATCAGAGAGAACTCAGATAACTGAAGATTACCTAGATGAATTAAGTTCACATGAGTGATTAGGGAGGATCACACATCTGCCTCATCTGTGCTCTGAGCTGACCCATCACACAGAACCTGCAGCCTCAGAGAATTCATGAATTGATCTGCTTGAGCTGTGAAACCAAAACTTCAGACCTAACCTGAGAAACACAACAACCCTCCTGCTTCTTCTTATGAGATACACAAGAGACAAAGGATGAATACCTCTCTTCTGGTTAGTTTTACCTTGATTTAAAAATTCAAAGTCAAGTAGTGCTTAGAAATATGAAATATCTCTAAATATCTTTGATTTCTAGCTAATAAACTATTTATACCATCATATACCACATTCTAGAAAAGCTGCCTTCAAGACATTTGGGTTAACTATCAATTTCAATATTGTTTATTGTGTAGAAATGCTTGGTCTTTGCACATGTTGCCTTTAAACAGGAAGAACTTGGTTGCCTGTAACTGGTTCCTATTAAAAAACAAAACAAAACAAAACAAAACAAAAACTTCACCCTTGCTAACTTGATACAGTGGGGTTTTAAACAATCATACTCTTTTCTTTTTTCTAGAATGTATTTTCTGAGTCTGCACTAGCCTTCTGTCTCTAGCCTTGCTAGAGCAGGTCAGAAAAGTTTTGCTGAAATTCATTAAAAAAAGCTCAGGTTTGATTGAAATACTTCAACTGAAACACTTCAAGTTTCTCTCACTCTTGGTAGGCCTCGGGCATCTCTCCCACAGAAACTTGCATGGCTTCAGGAAGGAATGGCAAGGACTCAAGGCTTCTACAGGAAGCTGGAGTGACTCAAGCACATACATCTTCCCAGTCCTGCCTTCCAGACCCAAGGCTTGGATGCCCTTGGAGACCCTGGGGCCCCCTTGGGTCTCCAGGGCAGGTGGAAGCCCCTTGGCCCTGGCTCCCTCGAGTGGTGCCTCCAGGATGAGAGAGGGCAGTACTGGGGATTTGGCTCCCTGAGAACCAGGATGTCCTGGCTCCAGCCACAGGGCTCCACATTCCCACGTTCAGAATGCAGAACCAGGGTGCTGAAGTTGGAAGTAGCTGCACAAGCTCTGCTGGTCCATCACAGGAAAGAAAATCAATTTCTTGGTCTTTAAAGCTTCACAGCCTACCATACCAGCCCTAAAATCAGAAGACGTGATCCAGGAACCAAGGAGATTTTTATCCTGCCCGGGGAATTTGGAGGACAGTCAATCGGGAGATCTCTGGAGCCTGTGCATTCAACCGACACTCCTCTCTTGGCAGCTGGAAAAGAAGCAGAAACGCCACTTTCATTCACACCATGGGACCTCTGTAAGCAATTTTTTGTTGCAAAGTTCCAGCTCATTTGATATTTTCGAGCAATGATTATTAATGTCTGCCAACTTGAAATTCTGTAATTTGTCCAACTCTGAACAAACCGAAATTGATGTAATACCTGATGACTGACAATATGTAAGTGACAAATATATCTAGACTGGCAGTGTTGGAGTCATTGTGAAGACAGTCTGTATGGTGACTATCATGCCTACTAATTTTCTTAAAGTAATGGATGGCTAGTAACAATAAATTGGGGTTTTCAAAGGGCACTGAAATTATTTAGATGCCTTTTTTCCCACCCCTCTTTCACTTTTAACATCTATCCACAATATTAAGTGTCTAAATGGATGCAGAAACCAAATTACGTGCCAGAGTTCATCTATAGCACAAGCAGCAGGCAATTTAGATTACCAGTTTAGTTATTACTAACAGTGCAAAACTGCTGTAAATGAGGCAAAGTAAAAATACTTTCACAGACTTTTCCATTTTATTCCATTTCCTGCATTTATTTAGGAGATGAATGCTGCTGTGTCTATAGCTGAATCTTATGGATAATTATATACTTTCAGTATTTAGTTTCATTATTTAGACACAAATTCTTCTAGCATTTATGCATAAGCATATCTTTATTCATTTTGAAGCTCTGTGGGATAATCCATTGTACATGAAAGCAAGCATATGAATAAATCTTCATAGGATCAAGAGCCTTAAGTTGTACAAGAAGAATTAGATGTTAGAGTAATCTATTGCTGGTTCAGTGAATGTTAAGCTCTTCCCAAAATACCAGATGTGAGGAAGAATGCCCAAAGAACAAAGCACACATGACATCACCTAATTTTCATTGTAGGAATAACAGCATGCATGGAACATAATCCAAAATGTGGGAGATATGGACAATTTGATTTAATCTTTTTGCCAAACTAAAGTAAAATTAATGTAAACTGTAGCTAAATAGACAATTCATTAGCCAGTGCACCAAGTCCATTCTTAAACAATAGCAGATTGTTTAAAATCAAAATTTCTTCTCTTAAAAGTGAGTTTCAATTTTCCAAATAAAACCAGTTTATTTCAAACCAGAATGCTGATCTTGTCCAGAACAGGTCACACGTTTTAGTGAACTAGCAGCCCAACTGCCCCTGGACAGCACCACTTCACCCTCCAGACTAGGAGTAAATGAAAATGTTCTTATTTAGAAGTCATGGGGCCACCTTGAGCTCCTCTACAACCAAACTCAAGTTCCTCCTTATAATTTTTCCCCATCCAGTAATCATTGGAAGCATCAACTTTTCCTGAAGACCAAGCTGAGCCCAGTACAGGGGTTGTGCCCTGGATGCCTAAGCAAGTTGACCATGCTGCAAGTCTATCTCTGAACAAACAGTACTGGAAAATGTTTCATCTATTTCTAAATCCTAATCGTAATGAAAATATTTTTATTTGACATTAGCCTTATCTTAGGATTTCAGAGGAGCCTGAGCTGATTTCATCCTATTTGCACTGAACAAATGGCAAAGTTGCCACTGAATTTCTGAGTGCAGGACCTGGCCTGAGGAACTTCTGTGCTGTGAATTACAAAGGAACAATGTAGCTATTACCCCATTTTTTAAATAAATGCTCCTTTTTTTCCTGTTTTAATTAATCATTTGGCCAACGTGTCTGGTGCACTTTTCTTAAATCCATTATCTAGTCACTTGATTATATACCAAAAAGGTGAATAGTGACTGGTATTTCCCAGCTGAGATTTCAGTGCAACTTTCTTCTTTTTAAATCTTGCATAATTTGGCAATATTTCATAGCATTTTGGAACTGAGAAATAAAAAAGACTGTATTGTTCTGATAAGGAAAATATCTGTTGAAGTCTTACAGGCATCTAAAGTTGTTTGTAGCTCTTTTAAGTTTTAAATAACAGGCTGCAGTAAAAGTAGAGATTTAAATTACTAATATAGTTAAGGCACCAAGGGTTTGGTAATAAAGCCAGAATAAATTTCCCCAATAAATTGTGAGCAATGCAAAAGAGGTTTAAAGCTTTTATTTAAAAGACACATTTTAAAAGATTTATTTGTACCTAAAAGTTTAACCTCTATCATATTGATGTTGTTAATTTTTTTCATCTTGGAAAAACATTTATTCACTGCAATAAAAAGTTAGAGGCTCATATGTATATGTATGTGATTACATTGAGGGTAAAGCAAAGGCGGCTAGAGTTGGAACTAGAGTTCCAGCCATAACCTGCTGGGCAGACCTCAGTGAGTTTGTGGTGGAAGCTTATTATAATTCTGGCTGGGGGATTGCACCTCCATCAAGAAACATATTTCTTGCCAGAGGTAGAGATAACCAAGGGACACTATCCCAAACCTGGTCCCAGTTTGCACCCTCCTTGGACACCCGGGTGTCTGAGTCCTCAGTCCTGATGGTCACCTTTCCTGCAAAATCACAACTGAGTCTCAGGGAAACTTCTTCTCAATGTGAAAGCCAAATTTTGGCCATTATTCTCATTCTTTAACGTTATGTCATCCCAGATGAATATTTTGCTGTCCAGCAGTGCCTCACTCCTCTGAGCACACACCTGGCCATAGGTGAGAGGGGGCAGTGCACACATCTGAGAGCACACATCCCTACAAAAAAGTGTTGCAATGAACAGCTTTCGCAGAGTTCCTGTGCTGTCTGTCCTACTCAAGGGTTGTCTAAAATAGCAGCCTCCCATCCTGAGAAACATCTTCATTTCTTTTTGGCTTGTTTTTTAATTTCCAAAAGTTTGTAGAGATGTTCCTGTTCTTTGGGGAGGAGGCCTGTGCACATGCAACTGCTGTGAACTCATACCTGTAAAGGATTTGCTGCCACTGTTTGAATGAGCAATCTGATTCTTTTGGGGATTCTCTGGAGTTAATGGGTGATTTATTAGTTACTTCAACAGCAGCAGGATCAGGCCCTTGTCATCATCAGACATGTCATCCATCTTCACATGAACAGGCTGACAGGAGAGGAATTGAAATTTCACAGTCTGTGATATATTTAGAGATCGTTTAGATTGCATTAGGCAATGGAAAATACTGTGCTGACCAAGATAATCATCCTTCAGATATTGATCTAACCCCTGTCTGCTCAAATTTGTTCTTCCAAATCACACTGCCTGCAGCTACCTACCACTATCTTAAAGTAATATTTCAGTAACACTGTTGGGATCCTTGGTTTTTCCCCAGTGGAAATCAACACTGAAACGCGAACTCATTTCAACAGGGAAAGACTGCATGTTCTAAGATGAAATGCTGAAAATCAGACAGAAATATCCCACCGTAGCCCAATAATACATGGTTTAGGTTTGGGGCATAGGAATGAGAATACAGCCTCAGAAATCGTACCTACAAGGCTATATAGCACTAGACTAGCTCTGAACACATTAGTGGGTATGATCAGGGTATGTGCCAGATTCCAGAAACATCGTAACGAGTGTAACATGAGTGTCTCCAACAGACCTAAGATGTCCTCAGGAGACACTGTACTACCACGGCTATCCTGCCTCCAGCACAGCATTCACTTGGTCCAAGACAGCTCCAGAACCTCTGGGGGGTGCTGCTTTGCCATATTTTGGTTTAGACACACTTTTAGGCCTTTGGCTCCAAGTATATATGAATATATGGAACAGCTCCATAACTTGGATCGTCATTAGATCCACAGCTAAACACCTGGGATGGCTGAAAAGGGCACACAAAGTGAATGACTACCAGCAGCCTGGAAAACTGGGGATTTTGCCAGCAAGGCGCAACGTGGAATAAGACCAACAGGAATCTTAAAGCTTTGCCACTGGCTTTTAGATGTAAAGCAGCCCTAGCAAAGAACTAATTGCAAAAAAGAAATAACAAAATGTTTTGTCAGCTCTGTAAGTGTACCTCCTTCAGCAACAAAGAGATACAGATCACAAAACATGGACCTAGCACAGGACCTCTGTGAACCATTCAAAGGATCCTTCAAATGTTAAATTGTTTGATTTCCACAGTGCGCTTTGACTAAAATGTTATGTGAATTCAAAGCACCCTTTGTCCTGAAGGGAGAGAATGGAATTAAGATTAATTGAGTTTCCTCTTCTAATACCTTACACATCGCACAAAATAAATGTAAGACTCTACGAAACTATACAGATTTGTAATTTTGTAGTATTGTAAATTATTGCTCCCAGAGCAATAGGCTGCCTGATCCCTCTTCCTACAGTCTTCTGCTTATTCAAATAGCACTAGTCTCCTAAGTCATGTTCCTTTCTTAGAATCCAAGATTTTATGTTTAGCAGACCACATAAGAAACTAAAGATTGTTTTTCTTTTTTTTTTTTTTTTTTTAGTTTAGTTTTGTGGTAATCTCACAAACAAGACAATTCAGAGAGGCAGCCAGGCAGCAACAGGTTTTGATGTAAT
The DNA here is from genome assembly GCA_013397315.1 of Donacobius atricapilla. NCBI lineage: Eukaryota > Metazoa > Chordata > Aves > Passeriformes > Mimidae > Donacobius > Donacobius atricapilla. The sequence continues at coordinate 401,920 of WBMY01020820.1, forward strand.
ATTACTCGGTTTTTACTGAGGTCCTGTGCTAGCTCCAGATCTTGTGATCCATATTTCTTGTTGCTGGAGATTACAAAGGCTTTGCTGTCTTTTGGCCTCTTATTCCAGTTTGTGAAGCTCAGGGTCCACATCAAGCTGCACACACAGTGCAGTTCAGTGCTAGGGGTTCAATAGGCTTCATCAATAGATCATCAATACCTTTTGTTCCACAAGCAGCAATATTCCCCTCAAAACTCTCAGTATACTCCCACCCAGCATTACTGTAAACTATAAAACCTCTTGCCTACAGTTTCTGTTTTCAGGGATTCCATGGCAAAGATAACATATTCTGCCAAAACACAGGGTTTTCTCCTAAAAGCCTTGTAAGTCCATACAAAGCCACCAAATTTTCTTATAATAAATAACCTCCTCTCTTGAAACATTACTCTCCAAATTATCAATGGCTTGCCAATTTTCATCAATTCTTTTAAGAGACATCTCTTTAGCTTCTACATTCTCCCAAAACACTGGCAAAGAGGGAATATTCAGACAATCCTTTATCTAGAAAAAGCAGAAAATTGTCTGTGTTAGGGTGAAGTAGATTTTAAAACACATTAATAACATTTTTAATAAACCGATAAAAGATCTAACTACAACACTGGCCCACACTCATTTGAGTTTGACTATTTCTACATGAAAAATTAATCCAAATCAGTCATTTTTGACATCAGAAAAAAAATATAATGAATGTCCAGAAAGTAATCTTATGAGGATAAAAATTCATATTGTATCAATTATTCTGAAGCTGAGGTTTAATTACATGCTATATTTTCCAAGTACACTCACAGTATCTCACTTCTGATATTTTTGGTTCTTAGATTTTGCAGTAATATAACTAATTCCAAGATTTTTCTTCACTGGTATGTGTATTATTAAGTTACATATTTGAGATAACTGTAACATTAAGTTTTAATTGTATGTATTAAAGAAATTGTGTCATTGGAATGTAATTTATTTGTTTGCTACTGTTAAATAGATGGGATGCCTGAGGTCATAAAGCTGTGACAGGAGAGGCAGATATGGACTGACATGAGAAGAGAAGCTGTAAATACTCAAACACCCATCAATTTAGCAACAAAAATGACATAATGACAATTATCTTTCTCCTAACTTGAGCTTTAGATGGGTTGGTTGTTTTTTTGCTTTGTTCAGCTGTCAGAGTGCTGAATAGCAAACAGGAATCATCCTTCCTCAAAGAGTGTTTTGATCTCAGAAATGGATCTTGGTCCTCAGGAAAAGGTCCAGAGCTCCTGGATGTGACTAAGAGTAAGATATTCAAATACTCTTTGAATGATCAGCATGAAAGTTTTGTGCCAGGGAGCTCCGCAAGGCTTAGGTCAAAGATTTTGGAATTGCGGTCACGCCTTGCCTGTCACCACTCCCTCGGCCACCTTAATGTGGTTCTGTACAAAGGATCCAACATCCCATTCCTGCCACTGCCTGCCCAGAGTGAAACCAGACCCAGCTCCTCTCACTGACTCTTCAGGCATGCTCAGGAGCTAAAACCTGACATCTCCTGTCCCCAGATCTGCCAGAAAGCAGGTGCCTGCCTACTTCTGCCTCCCTGTGGGCCCCAGCTCCAGCATCCTTCACTGCCCACAGTACACAGCTCCTCTAATCACACGGGTAACACTCCATGCCATGGTGAGGCCTCCCTTTCCTTGAAGCAAGCACAAAGATGCAGAAAGTGTTTAAAGCCTCCAGGAAGTCATGGCAGAGTCTTTCTGAGCCACGACTTAAGTGCCAGAGGGAAGAGGGCCTGTTGTAAGTAGGGGAGGCATAGAGCCACACTTGTCCTTGGCGGGAGCACAGCCGGGCTAGGGGCTGAGGCACTGTGAGCACAAGCTGGAAGAGAGAAGGGGAGGTGGCAGGTCCCCAGAGCACAGCATGACCATGTCATAGACTCAACTCATCCCCCTATGGGTAAAGTGCCACCCTGCGAGGCCTAGCTGAGTGGATAAGAGAGGCTGGGTTTAGGAGTTGGCATCCTTGACTAGGGTGAAGAAAAAAGCTCTCTGAAAAATCAGGGACAGAGCTGAAGAGGTCAGCAGCTGTGGGCTGAAGTAGATAAATACAAACCCTTCTCGTTTCCAGGCTTGCAGGCAGCAGTCCGGGCTGAGCTCTGAGGAAGCGGTGTGCTGTCACACACGCAACGTGACCCAGCGCCGGGCTCCCCAGGGCGGCGGCGCGGGCACGTCCCGCCCAGCAGGACCGCTGCCCGCTGCCCACACGGGGGCCCTGCAGCCTCGCTTTCCAGATCGAGGAACCCTGCCCACACGGGGCACCTGCAGCCTCACGTTCCAGACCAAGGAACCCTGCCCACACGGGGGCCCTGCAGCCTCACTTTCCAGACCAAGGAACCCTGCCCACACGGGGGCCCTGCAGCCTCACTTTCCAGACCAAGGAACCCGGGAGCCTTGGAGCTGCTGCTCAGCCGGTCCCACTCGGCCTGTAAGAGGCCACCATGAGCTATAGACTGTCACATACTCAGCACGAAGGCACCTCTGCCTGCTACGAATGTGTAAGTCACCTCTGTGACTCCTTCTTTAAGCCGCATTTAAGCCACACCAGGAAAGTAAGCCCTGAGTAAAGATAAAGAATTGTTTTTAGGGACCCCCATCAGAGTTAAAGAATGCAATTACACAGCCCCCATTCCCCACGTGTCACAGTGTGAAAGGAATCTGGCCCAGCTTGTTTTGTAGAGTTACAAACATAAGCAACCACAAGCTGGAGACAAAGCACACATTATAAGCAGGATTGATCTCAGCAAGGTGTGTTGCAGAAATGCATCTTCTGGTGGGATGAAAACCAGAAATGTCAGCCATGTGGGACAGATGGTGGCAGCTAGGCTCACGGGCAGGTTTCCTCAGCTGGCAATGCTGCCGTTGTCACTGAATGAAAAACCACTGGAAGAAGGGCAGACCCTGGCTTGTCCCTCTCAGCCCCCCAGGGGTTCCTGGGGAGATTTTGGTTGTGAGGACTCCTGACAAGGTTTACAGAAAAGAGCAGCCAGGCAGGGTGAGACACCCAGAAAGGAAATCTGTCCCCTAGGAAAACTCAGTCCTAGGTCTTTGCAGATTACAGACACAAAACTTAGCTGCTGCTACAGATCCCAGAGAGACCACATAGGAGCAATGTCTTAAGCCGTCTAATGCTGGTAAAAGCTCTCCATTTCCCCAAGTGTTTCTTGAAACCGAGAGCTGGGTCCAGGCCTCCCCACAGTGAGCTGTAAGTGAAAACCAGAATGACATATTTTCACCCTGACACTTCTTCGCATTGGTGTGTTCTGGTCTTGGTTTATCTAAAAGGAAGCAGGATCAAACTTCAAAAATAAGCTCCAAACCATGTAAATAAACTTTTTTTTTCCCTTCCCCAAGTGCACTATTTGTACTACTTTTAATGCCAACCAAGTGATTCTCCTACAATTACTTTTTTCTCTGCTGGAAGGAAATTATTTTTCACAGAAAATGTGTCAAAAACTCATTTTGTACTCTGTATGTCAGATTCTTCAGCTACATTCTTATTTTTTTCTCCCTTAACTTCAGTAAATCATTAAAAATCATTTTAAGGATGACTACCACAACTGGAGTCATATGCAATCACCTGACATAAACCACCAAACACAGTCACACCACTGACTCCCTGAGCCCTCTTGAACCCCAGTAACTCCTTTTCAGAAAACCAAGGGATTGGCACAGCCTCAATCACACTATTAAATGTCTCTTGTTGCTTAACAGTTACAAAGAAGATATAAAGGGAGCAATAACTGTGCAATGGAGAGCTGTGGGGAGTTGCAGCAACTCTTAGGAGCACAGACCAGAACAGATACTTAAGAGTGCACAACGGATGAACAAGAGACTCTTGAGGAGTAAAACAAGCAAGAGAGCAGAACAGTCAGGCATGTTCAATACACATCAGGCCCTGGAAAAATAAATGTTTGTACAAAACTGCACAACCAGCATGGTCAGTGAAAGGCTTTTTCATCAAGTGTTTCGATTATTGACTAATTCCAAACATATTTTTCTTGGGTTCACTTCCAGGAGCAAGAATGAACATTAACTTACCTCAAAAACAACCTAGGGATGGTTGAAAATGGTCCCAATTATTAGCTTGTTCAAAGTTTGCAGAACTACAACATTGTTGTAGAAGAACTAACATTGTTGCCAGACTATTTATGTAGTGCATTTTCCAACCATTTTCTGCTGCATAGCTGCATATCAAGTATTTATTTTTATTCTAATTTTTTGTCGTTTATCAGTTATTGAAATGTTATTGTGGAGACACACACTGAAAGAAGGAGGCTAACAACAGCTTATAATGAAGTTATTTTAATGTACCCTTTGCTTCAGACTCAGGTTCCTGTTTCTATATAGTTCCTTTTGCATCAGCTACCCTCACAAATCCTTGCCAAAGGCAAATGAAAAAAGTTGCAGTTTCCTCTTTGCATTGTAGTCCAAATTTAGGAAGCCATGTCTGAACTACCTCTAGCCAGCAATGAATTTAAGACAGCATTTGATTCTAAATGCTTGTTAATGTCTCACTGAAAGAAAAATAAAACATATTGTTATGCACTGAAGTGGATCATCTATATGGCTATAGAGGGCCATTTAAAATATAATGTTGGGTTTAAATTAGAGATTTCCTAAACCATGAGGGGGGAGACATTAAACACTTCCCTTGACTGCTCATCTGATCCAGCTGCATCAGGCAGGCTGAGGGCTCCCTGGGTGTCCCTGCATGTCCCTGGGAGACAGGCAAGCCAAGGCTGTCCCCTCTCCCAGCTGTTGTCTCCAGTGTGAGGTTATGCAGGGGCACACATCTCTGCCCAATGCTGCACATGGCTATATTCTGCTAAAGACACTCCTTCTCTTACAAACCAGAGCAGCCACAGTAGAAGAAGAACAGAAGTTAGCAGCTGGTTCAGTAAAAATGTCAAAGTGATTGCTATGCCAAGTTGTGCCACTCTTAGTGTCTTCTGGAATTTGGGCACGGGGTCATTCCCACATAGACAGTGCCTGCCACAGCCACTTCCAGCTCCCCTTTATTAGCTTTTCATAGAAATAACGTAGTACAAATAATATTACATTTGCCAGTACCAAACTGAAAATATGACAGGTCAGTTTTAAGGCCACAATTTTAGTTCAGAATTTTCTTCCACTTCCAATTTTGTCTTTAGCTCCTACTACTTTGACTAAGATTGAGAATCCTACTGAAAAATGTGTTGTAAAGAGAAATTTCCTTGGCCCGTGCTGACAGATTCAGAAGGTTATTAGAAGAAGTAGAATAAGTTGGTATTTAGGATAAGTTTGCAAGCACTTCTGCCAACTTTGTTACCCCTAGACACTTTCTGTCTACTTTAAGGTTCACTGTTGGTTATTTGGGTCAGGTTTATAAGCTACTCTCATTTCGTGCTTCCCCAAAGCATGCTGTGAATTCTGTGCAGGATTCAATTTGTTAAAGATTTATGAGTCCTTCCCATTCCAGAATCATATACATCATATGGAAAATATTGTGCAATGGAGACCTTTGAGGAAGTCTCTCCCTGGCTGTCTCCAGAACGGTGCTCCAAACTAATAGGTTCTGAAAAAATCCTAAATACCATAGTCTTTTTTCTTGTGGATTTTTTAAAATTTAATTTCAACCCATTTTGTCTTTGTATCTGAATGTGTTCTAACCCAGTCCTTGAACATTAACAGGGAAGAAGGAGAGGGGAAAAAAGAGACAGAAACTGTTCCTTGGTTTCAGCACTGGCTTCCAGTAAATGGACTGAAATGTCCAAAAAGTGAACCCCCCTGAGGTGGTAGTCAGAATACTGGGATGTGTGTATTTTAGCATATCGTGTCTTTGAAAAGGTACAGTACAAACATGGCTTTTCAATTATCTAACTTCTTGTAACCAAGTTGTTACCTGCTCTGTAAAGAATATACAGTGCAAAGAAAGCATTAGATAAAGTGCATTCAAGTAGAGTTTGTGAAGCACACAGGTTTAAATACACAGTAGTGGGACAACAGACCCCTGTACTCAGACAACAGACCCACCTGGTTCAGCAGCCAGCAGTGATCACAAACAGAAAGCACATTAGACACCAGGATCCATATAAAGTGGTTATTGCCTGTTCTGCATTACAGCTTAAAGCATTCAAAAGAGTGATAACCAAATTATTATTTTTAGTAACTGCAGACTGGTGTTTAATAACACTATTTAATCCTCCTTAAATTTGTCTTTACCATCTTCAGCTTACACAAACATCTGACCTAAAGAAATGCATTTTCAAAACACAGTAAAATGGACATAAAATTCTATAGTAAGTTACATTAAAAAGACTAAAATGTTGATTTTTCACAAGACCTGAGTTATATTGTGTATTAGAGTATGAGTCTTGTAGAGTTTGGGTTTTTTTGAAGCACAATATCTCCTTGCAATATTTCACCAGAATATTTCAGAACCTATTTTAAAAGCAGAATTAAACCTTGTGAAATCGCTGCATATTTTTATGTAGATAAAATTGGTTTTTCTCATTGCCACCTCGTTCAAAGGTAAAGCAATGACTCATGCAGGAGCACAAGAGTCCGTATCAGAGCCAGGAGCAAATATAGACATCTCATCACTCAGGACCTTGCACTAGATATTAGGCTGCATTTACTTTCCCAGTTTATTACACTGCAAGATTGAAAAAAACTGGAAAGCCTTTAAATGCACCCCTGTTTTACAACACAATGAACTCTTCCTTCTATTCATGGCTGTGGCAATGCTAACTACACACACACAAAAAACTGCCAACCTACTTTAATTTCTTGTGCACAAGACAGTCATAATGAAATAAGTCCCCATCTAGGAATTGCTTTCTTTCCTAATACCTAACATTTTTTAGTTAGGCTGACCAAAATTTACTTCCACTGATATCCTGGCATATGGTTAATACTTCCAGCAAAGTTGCTTTTTGATTGAGACAGGGTATGAGCTTTTTTTTGTCCCAGTCAAAAGAAGATATGTACCTAACCTGAAAAGTCTGGGACAAAACAGGAGACTGCCTGAGACTTAATAAATGGACTAGCAGTTCTGATTCTAATCTTGGTGAAAGAAGAGTTCTGATTAATCTCTTTCTTAACCTGGTCAGAAATGTGTTCTTACATGTGTTTGAGGTACAAAGCTTATAACAAGCATTCGGTATTTACTGAACAAGGATATTTGGCATTCTCTTGGTAATGATGCAGAACACATGGAACTAGAAGTAAATCAGACTCTGCATTTTTTATTGGCTTCTTCTCAATTTGACATCAATGAACTATTTACAAAATTTCCTTTGGCTTTCTTCATTTGTGATTTACCATGGAATTTCCAGATGCCCTCTCTTTTGTGACAGAAAGCTACAGGTGGTCTGCTGTGGTACTGCTCTTTCAACCAAGCAGTATGTATTTACAACACATAGTCAAAATGGATGTATCATGGTAACTTCATACTAGCATTCCCAATTTAACACGCTGGCCCTTTGCCAGAAGGTGCAGCAGAACAAATAAATTTCATATCAGATTTATAGTTTACCCACTCTTTACATTATTAACTGGTAAAATATTTTTGCCAGGAATAACAGACTGCAAATATCACTTGCGCAAGATTTCACATGCAATAACTTGATCCACACAGTAGTCTCTATGGGTTTGGATATTTTCTTGCAGTTCAGAGTACCAGAGGAGCTATTGCTTTTCTAATTATTACTATGGAAAGCCTTTCTCACCAAGAGAAGTGAGGCAAAGGTGGGAAAGAGCACAAAAAGGGAAATTATTATTAAAATAGCTTTGCCTGTGTACATGCTGTACCCTGTTCCTAAAGGCTTATATTTGAAGGTCAAGAGCTGGTATGTCAAAACCTTTTGGCTTTTTCAATACTTGTAAACACTGCTCTGCTATCCTTGTAATATATACAAGTAAAGGTTGCCAACTTCTGCAATTCTATATCCAGTCTCATCCTATTCTGTAATTTCCTGTCCAAAGGCCTCAGTGGTAGAACAGAGATCTTCCCCAAAGATCTTCAGCTTTCATTTCTAAGGTAAATATCCACCCCCCCCCCCCCCATGACTAGAGAAAAAAACCTTTAATTAGAGAAAGAAGTGCCACAAAAGAATGGGGAGTGATTGGCAACTAAACAGAACTCAAAATATGCTATTGTAAAATAATGGTGTGATTCTGCCAGGCTGGGTTTGCTCATGCACATCTGCAGAGCCCATGTGGCATCTGTCAGCCAGAGAGCATGCCTCAAAATGTGAACAAGTCCAGAGGTGTCCATGCTCTCCTTTACACCAAAGAACATCTATCTCTAAATTTATGGAGAGATAAACTGATTATCTAAAATATCATACTTCAGTCAAAATCTGAAGAGCATTCAAGTTACTGGAGATAGATAAGGAACTACCTTCAAATGCCCCTTCTCAATTTAGGGTTTTGATTCGTGTCTATCATGTAGTTGGAAAGCAAACTTTTCAATCACTCCTATTTACTGCTTGTTGGCTCAGTTGTTTTGGTGGACGTGAATTAGACTCCTTCCAAGACAGATTAAACCACACACGCATCAGAGTTCTCCGTCCCCTCATGGAGGTGGGAGGCGTGACCAGCTCTGCAGACAGAATCAATTCCTGCACATAGGGCACCAGTCAGGCCAGACCACAAGACTAAGCCTAGTCCCAAACAAAAGCCCAGAACGACATTAAGTGCAGATGAAAAGCCTCAGCATCCACTCCTTTATACGCTGAACCTCTCTCACTGCTTATTCTCCACCATGAAGAATTACTGATTTAAAAATCCAACGTATTATTCCATTGACCATTTAACTCAAGGAAGGCAAATAAGCTAACCAATAAACCCACAAAACCATGCTGATCCGAATGAAGCTTGCCCCCTTGCCCACCTGCTCCAGCCCTGGGGTCAGCAGCCTGGCAAGGGCAGCACGGGGGCACTCAGAAAATTAGCCAAGAAACACAAATTCCTCACTTGGGAACGTATAACTACTTTAGACATCTGTCTTTAGATAGTTAAGTCCAGCCTACCCGACTACTGTGACAACATTACAGCCATCTGGAAAGAAATACAACTGAGTTCTTTCTTCCTCACTTGGGACTATTAAAAGAGTGGTTAACATTTTGCTCCAAAAATCTTTCAGCATGAGGAGTCATCTGTCCCTCTGTGCTGTACATCCCCAACAGTCCCACTCTGCCCTCCTGCTGCTTTATCCCTGCTCTGTGCAGATGCACCAGGTGCAAGGAGGGGGATATTAGAGAAGCAGGCAGGAGAGCATCTGAGACATTAACTCAGTTTCTCTTCCAAAGTCAGAAGATTCAGCCAAATAATTACACCACACAGCTGGTGCCTGCTAATACACTTTAAATTTGATAATCTGTCCAGAAGCAAAGAGCATTTTTATTCAGTGCAGGTTGGAAAGACAAGGCAAGAGAATTGGATGAGACAAGGTATTTTCAACATGATATTTTTCATTACTCTGCTTCAGTTCTTTTGACTTTAAGACTAGAGCATGAACAAGGCAAATGAAAGACTTCTTCTTCTGAAGTTACATAATTTAGCAATACTGTCTTTTTTTTTTCCTGCAGACTGGCACAGCCTTTGCAACTCTCCTCGGTCAAAACAGTGTCTGCTCTCAACACCAAATTTTAATTGCCCCACCTGAAGTAGAAATGTGCCAATTACATTTTTGTCCTGATTATCAGACAACTCATTGGAATATGTTGCACCAAGAGAAACTAGCTTCTGAAGACAAGCCTACGTGATGAACATTTTAAAGATATATAGATTTAGAGATATAGAGATTTATAGATATATAGATATAAGAAAAAGTGTAAAATCAACATTCATAGGAGAATCTGAGAAAGAGAAGACAAAGCAACTCTGTTCTGGCATGGAGCTTGGTGCTCAAGGAGGATGGGATGGGCCTCCTTGTCCTTCTGGAACCTCACCAGATCCATACCCTGCCCTCACAGCCACCAAAGGCTTCAGCCCTTAGAGAGGACACATGAATTAGAGAACCAAAAAGCCTTTGTACAAACGTTTATGCAGTGTTCTGGCATTGCTGAGAGATACAAACAGGTGCCATGTTGCCCACTGTACTGATGGGCAAGCAGCAGTCAGAGAAACAGAACCAAGAAACAGAAAAGACAGCATTTCCCATGAAGGCAAAGACTCACACCTGCACATTGTGTCCCCCTTTCTGTGTGACACACCCCACAGGATGGAGGTGCCCAGTGCTGAGAACTCTTGGTGGGGCTGAGACAGATCTCCTTATCCTGAGTTTTCACAGTTTCACAGTTTGAATGAATGCTGCAAAGGGAGTTTTGAAATCAATTGTTAAGCTTTAAAACTCTTTAGTAACCTGTGTGAAAAAATCTTCTGGGACCCTTTTCCTTATAAAATCAGCCATCATGTAGCTGTAGTTGCATGCACAGAGAGTGAGCTATGTGTGTAGAGAGCAGAATTCACTATACCATTACTAAGGCAGTGCTGTTACAGAACCTAGTCCGAATGAGAACACCGGCCTTAAACTATGGAGAAGAACTAATCTTTATTTGGATATCCAGATGCAAATTAAATGTATCAATATCTCCACTTTTTATGAAGTGTCATGGTGTCGTGTTGGGAGCAGCCCAGTGCAGAGTCACTCTCACAGGAGGAACATTAACTGATAACAAACCAATGCTTCCTGATGCTGTTCCTCCCCAGGCTGACCTGCCGTGTCTTCAGCTCTTCCTGCTCAAAATGCTACAGGATGAGATGAAGCTGAGGATGAAGGCCATCCCCAGAAGGGTGGGCAGGAAGTGCCAGCATGGCATCTGAGGGTCCAGGAAACACACTGGTTATAGGCACCCTCTGACAGCAAGGCAGAGGATCTGATGATACTGAGCATTGTCTGTGAAACACTTGCCTGGCAAGATGTTCACTCACTGGGAATAGTGAAGGAGCATTGTAAACGATTAGCTTTTGTATCTGGGCTCAGGAAATGTTTTAAAGAAGATCAATGGGATATTAAATGAAAGTAGAAGAGCCTACTAAAACATACAATAATAATAATTGAATCTTTGCATGAGAATAAGATTTGCAAAGTTGCAGTTATTTAAAAATAGGCAATTCTATAGCTGCATGGAAATGCTTAAATCTACAAAGGAAAAATAAAGATATTTTACTTCATTATATGATATACTTAAAGGGTATTATTAAACAGTTATTTTAGCTAGCCATGTAAAACCATAGGATACCAGGTACAGTCAATCTGTAGAGAGGTAAAAGGCATCCTGAAGCTGCCTGTTTTTTGTTGTAATTGTTCAAGCCTCAGAACTGCTTGCAGCCCAAGAGAACTGCTTACTTTGTGTTTCCCATCTTTGGAGGGTGGACCCCTCCTTAGATGAGACAGTTTTTTTCCAAACACTTTTTATAATTCTTCTCTACAGCACCTATATTCTAAACACCATTTGTCAGAGACAGCCCATGTAAGGAGGCATGAACCAGCTGAGAATATTTGTCGCACAAACCAGCTGAGATGTGAAGCCGTTCAAGCTTCTATTGCTCTGATCAGGGATATAAAACTCAGCATAGCACAAACACTCCCTGTCCTTCCTATGGCATTTCTGTACTTGAGCCCAAGGACCCCACTCTGCACTGGCCATTTATCTCCCCTACCATACAAGCCCCCAGACACATACATTGAGTCCTCATTCCTCTCCCACTGCAGAACTTCCATTAATAGCAGAGCCTACAAAATAAAAAAGGAAAATTTACATATGCACAAAGAAAGGGATGACCAGATGATGGCATGAAAAAATATTTTCCACAAAGGAGTCGTGAGACCCAATGAAACCTGGGGTAATAAACTAGTCAAAAAAAAAAAAAAAAANAAAATTAGGGAAGTCATCTTTGCAAGGAAGGAGAAGAGGAGAAGTCAGGCTAACTCAGACTAACTTCTCTGATCCTACATGGCATTCAGAGACTAGTAGATGCCAGAAGAAATAAATATTTTAAAAACAACTTATTTCAGATCACTTTTTCCTTCGCTTAGCTGTCATGATCAGAGACTGGACCTAAGGCTATCTATCACAGAACATAATATCTTTGTTACTGTCTGAAGTAGCTCCACTGCACTGCTAAAAGTGTTAGTGATGGGCATGACACAGATCTTGGCAACGAACAAAAATTTTAGTTTGCTTTCAAGACATGCTTGGAAGTGAATTCAAATGCCATTTATCCAGCTAAGCAAGCTTCAGCTTTCTTGATGGTTTCTCTGCTCCACTTTCATTGTTTATTAGTATATATTACTGGGATGTAGGAATGCTTAACAGCTTGAACCAAGAAGGAATTCTCATTATAAGAGGTGTTGTACAAGCACACAGCAACAGACAGCTCCTGCTCAGAGAGTTCCTGATCTGACCAGAAAAAACTGGCGTGTGCTGGGAAAGGCAAATTGACACAGGGTTGGAAAGAAGTTTGTTTTGCAGCAAAGCCAGGAATGGTGACTGAACAGTAAACGTTATTTTTACATTTAGGCACAGGGTTTTCAGGTATTTTCTGCCTTTCTGAGGCAATTTTCATACAAAATAGTCCACCTTTGATTTCTCACCTGAGACCAACCATGATTATGAACATCATTAGTGAGTTGGCTAGATGTTTCAGCATTCCTCAGTGCATTTTTGGGCCAATATCCAGCTGAACTATGTCATTAATTGGTGTTTGTTGAACAGTTAGCTCCTCCCAAGTATTTTGTGAATCTTTTGGCTCACAGCAGTCAAATTTAGTAGAGGGATAAAGTTCTCAACATTACTAAACTTCTGATGAGTACTGTAAAAGTACTAAGTAATCAGATAGAAGGAAGAGACCTCATTAATACCTCCACCAAGACAAAGAAAATACTGTGACCTCAGCTACTTTCAGAAACTGAGGAATTTCCAAAGAAGTTCAGCCTCGGAAGACAAACCCTTAGAAAATGTTTTGCCATTAGTTCTGCTGGTCTTGGGGCAATCTGGCTGTACAAATGCTGATATTTGGATAATTGTGCTGCAAAAGCATAAGAACAGAAAAACCATGTCATGCTTGTTGCAAAGATGTTATTTTGCCTTCTCTTCTAAGGGACCCACCCTTCCTTGAAGAAGATACCATAATGAATCCTTCTTCTGGCTGCACAGGGAAAATCGGAGCTGTCTAAAGACTTTCCAGCCATGTATCAATAGTTGATTTTTTCCCAGCCATAAGAATAAATATATGCAGTCATATCCTCAAGAAAGCCCTCTAATTCCCAGGCTGTGAATGGATAGGGAGACTACGGAGAAGGTTGCTCTTCTGCGTATTGTAGAGCTGGGGTGGTTTAGGGTTTCCATCCTTCCCTGCTCCCCAGGAAGTTCTTCCTGACCCAGCCCCTCCATCTGGAGCCAGCCCCCACCACCCCACATGCCTCCCACCAAAGCTAGCCCCCTTTGCCTGCCTGCTGTGTAGAGCAGGTGGTGGGACAGCTGTGCCTTCCCACATTCCTTGTCTCATGCCTGCCACCATTTCCCTTGGCAGGGCTTGCTTTATTGAAGACTGAACTGGCCCTGGGTGCAACCCCTGCAGGAACCAATAAAAGTATTTCAAAGTATATTTCAGCCCAATGTGGGAATACCTGCTCACATGGAGTTATGGCCTGAATTTTGATTATTCAATGCCATGCCTTGCTGCCTTACAGCGCACCCCAAAACACATCTTCTGGAGTGGCAGTGGATGCATCCCTGAAAGAATGATGTAAACACCACATGCAAACCACCTGCCTCCTCCTCCACAGCCAGAAGAGCTGGATACTGGTATCAAGGCTGATGAACATCTGTTCAGTGCTTCCACTATTTTTTCAGATGCTTCATGTGCAGTGGTAAAGCAGAAGAGCAATGTTTTAAAGATGAGCCAGCTACAGATGGAAACTCCTGAGGGTCACAGAGTTTTCAGCATTTCTTGTCACGGATGACTGTGCAAAGCATTTGGTGTAGGAAAGCAACAGCTCATCTTAGCCAGAAAAAGTCACGCATTGTGGGTGAGGTACAGAAAAACTTTGTATATGGGAGACTTTGGGAGGGAAACTGAAGGGTTGGTGTGGCTCAGCAGAACAACAGAGACAAACAGCATGATTAAAATATGCTGATTTGTTTAAAGCTACAGCATTAATGATAAAGGAAACTTCAGAATAAAGGCACTTTCTTGTTTCACTGTCCCATAATGCTCATTTCTCTCCCATCTGTGCAACTGAGAACCTGAAGTCTCTGTGACACCAGGAAGATTTTGTGCCTGTGTTTCAGGAGAGTGCGACATATTCTGAGCACTTCTGATTGCAAAATTCAGTACACAGCATCACTTTTTCAGCTCAATTGACCTTCCTCAGCAAAGTATTGTCCTCGGCAAGCAAACAAGAAGTTTCATTTCTGAAAAATAATGGATTACACACGGGGAAAGGATTAGGAAAAAAATGAAAGGTAGATGGATTTACTTGTACAAAATCTGCTCAAAAGGGTATTATTTTTGCCTTTTTTTTTTTTTTTTTTGACAGCGTTTACTTTAGCTCCAGCGTTTGGGCCAATCAGAGGGGCACTCTGGTAACTGAGGGATTTCGAGTGAGAAGTTCCAACACTGACCTTTCTCCCAAAGGCAGCCAACTGCAAGTGAATCAGCCACTATACCAACAAAAATGACCAAGAATAGAAAGTAGATTTCCAGCCTTCCTGCTTTGCAGCAGTTTTGTTTTTCCTTGCAGTGACAGTGGTGATTACCTTATCTGTACATACCAGCCAGCCACACAATACAGGAAAACCACCATCCAAGAAATACCCATTTAATAAGCCTTGGCATCTTACATGCAGACCTGGGAAGGCAGGATGCTGCACAAGAGTATCTTCCTTCAGACAGGCTCCACAGTGACAAATACAAATCTGCAGATAAGAGGTAAACCACATTCCCAGGAAGGGAACATAGTGTAGGAAATCTATCCTCTCTGAGAGAGCTCTGCAAAAGTCCTAATTTCTCCAGTGGTGGAAATTTTTTCCAGTCACTGTCATAAGATTTTTGTCTCCAAAACCACATCCCAAGGTTGTGGCATGTTTTTTAGTACCCATGGATGCTCAGTAGATGGGGGTGTGAGCTGTATCCTCCTTTCCATGTCCCAGTTCATCAGGTGTTCCCATGGTATGGCTATAAGAGCGCTGAGTGACCTTCAACTATTTTACGAATTTGGTAACCAAAATTTAACAGTACCAAGGGACCTAGAAAAGCTTGGCCAAATACAGACAGATATGACATGATTATGCTGTATAAATATATCAGCAAGTTAATTGCCAGGGGTGGGAAAAATGAAAAGAATATGTTGATAGGAATGGTTATGAACTATCTATCTATGAATAGATTTAGGCTAGAAATAAGATGAAGGATTCCACTCATTAAGGAAATAGGGATCCGAAACAACCCCCAAAAGGAAAGAACAAGATGAAAATCCCAAGACAGTACTTGATCCATTAATAAGCGTATTACCTAAAATGAAATCCTGAAAAGGGCTTGACACAGAAGCACACTAGGTCCCTCCCTTTCCTGTGCTGTTATTCTCTTGATTCCATTTCGCAGGGAAAAACATACACTCCGAAGTTTCTAATCTCAGTGCTATGGATATGCCCTGAAATGCACAGACAGGACTTGCATCTCAACAAGGAAAGCAGAGAAACAGAGAGGAGTGCTGTCACAATCTAAGGATGAGCTGAACCTCCTCCTCTTGCTGGTTGCATCCCAAATGCACTTTGTAGTGGTCCAAGACCACTGTAAAAACACAACAGAATGAGCACTCTGATTCCTGACTACTCTGTTGTACAAGTGATTATCTATTTATTGAGCTACAATGCCTGTATTTCCCAAGGGGTATCATATCATTGAAGTAGTCATTTTCCCTCATTACTATTAATCTTGGTAGAACATTGCATTTCTATTACTTACCATTTATATTGCAGTGGTATCTAAATATCCCCACTAAGTCAGAATCCCCTGTGCTGAGCTCTATATAAACATGAGCAACAACTTTCCCTCTCTCCAGAAATGTCTGAAGCCTCTAGAGTTTCACATTCCTAACATTGTACCAGTTAAAGTTCAACCCTTGCAAGCAGTTCTACATCTGTGAAAACAGAAATATATCTATTTCTATTTCACAAAACTGTAGAATGGCTTGGGTTGAAAGGGACCTTAATCTAATGTGTTTCACTGTGGTATGGTCAAGCAGTCACTTCTTCTCAGGCAGCACAGGACTCAACAACCCTTGGTTTCCCATCTTTGGAGCTGCTGGTCCCAGCAAAGTCTTCAGCAAATAAATTTTATTCTGCAGTGGCTTAGCAGTACCACGTTGTCTCTCAGCAGAGCACAGCTCAAAGGCAGAGCCATCACAAGTTTCCAAACTGTTCAGCTGACCTCACCACTGGAGCTGAGCTAAGGCACCATGTACCTGCGAGCTCAGTGCATGCACAGGGCTCCTAACCTCTGCATTTATAAGTTTGCATTGATTAGAGCTGAACTAGCAAAAATTTAATTTCTGGTGAGATAGAAAAGACAGACTCAACAAATGTACAAATGCTGAGAGAACAGTGTAAAGATACTGCTGGAATGGAGGAAATGGATTTTTAGAAAATTCTCAAAGCCTGACAGAGGGCTCCCATAGTCTTGCGCATCTGTGTGCAAACTTTGAGATTAAGCATGCTGCCTTAAAAAGGCCACAGAATAGGACAGACATTGTTGAGAGAGAAACTGAACTGGAAACAAGTTTCAAATGATGACCTTGCAAATAGACTAGATATTTTTGAGAAATAGAACTGTGAAAGATCTATTGTACCAAGACATACATGGGATATTTTTAGATGTTTGGCTTAGAAGCATTAGCAGCATTGTGTGGCAAAAACTGATAGGCCAAAAACGCTTATAATGTATTGTAATTAGGAAAGTTTGACTTCTGATTTTAATGGCATGAACTGTAAGATCTGTACCAACTTACACCTCTCATGAGACTAGAAATGGAATAAAAGTCTTTAAAACACCTCTCGGGAGCCCCGTCTCTGGGTCAGAAAAAGGGTTTTCTGGCACTGGAAGTGAGATTCTCTGTCATCTTGTATCTTGCTGAGTGTCTCAGGTGAAGACTGTTTCCCATTAGGCAGTGTTGTTACGCACAGCACTTTGCCCTGGGGAAGATGACTGCGTGAGTGGGGATCTGAACCCACAATGCTATGGCCTGGCAGAGTGTGCCTGAAGCCTCTAATGAAGCCACTTAATCCCACCTGCTATCTGTCAGCAGCAGGTTTCCTCCCCACTTACTACAGAGTTGAACTTTAAATCCAAGCTAAAGCTTTACTATATTTTTACCAGCGGTGATTATACCAGGAGCCACTGTCGTCAGAAATTGGCTGCCTAAAGAGAGCATCTTTGAGGAACAGTGTCTGAGATTGAAACAAAAAGCACAGATTTCTTAGTGGGAAAAAACCTTAATGCAGCTCATCAGGGAGACAGATGGCAGCTTTCCTCCCGACAGGCACCGTGGGGGCTGAGTTTGCTCAACTCCCTCTTGCTGCACGTTGTATTACAGCAGCTGTATGAAATTAATTCCAATAAATTAAACCTCTTTCAGGAACAAATGATCTGGATGAAAACTATAGTGCTAGGGGCAATCAGCCATTTGAAACTTGGTGATCTCAGAGACAGGGAAGCAGCACCCTTGTTGTCTGTGTCATAGGCATTTGCTGAGGCAGCCAGAAAAGGCTCTTTCAGCGTAAGAAACCAAATCAGGATCCAAAGCTCCTTCTCCACAGTAGTGCCAAACCGATCATTTATGGTGATAAAAAATTAGCCCAGCACATGCGGACCCTGAGAGCTGACCTTCCCTAAGCACCTCAGGAAGACTCCATGCAATAAATTCACCCAGCCCCTCAAGCGCCACTCCAAGACAAACCTCAGCAGGAGGAAGAGCAGTTCAACCAATTTGAAACACACATGCCTAAGGCTGATATTCAGCTTAATTATTGCTAATTTAACTTGGAGCCCACCATTGTCTTTACTGGGCTTATCCAGCTGGTTATGTCAGTTGTTTGCTCTAGTTTAGGACCACTGCAGTGAATATGACAATGTACAAAGGCTCTGGGTGTTGAACAATGAAAGAAGAGCATCTGAATCATTACGCATGTGCTGTAATTTCTGTGCCGTCGGCAGCAATCTTTCCTAAGCCATGCAGCAGGCAACCCTTACACTCTACAGGGATATTGCTGGACGGCTTTTCTCCTAAACTTCAGGAGTAGGACAGTATTTCAAGAAGCTTGTGCTCACTAATTTCAAACTTGGTTTTTGTGAACTTCACAATAATGTGCCCAAGGATACCAAATCTTCAAAACAAGCAAGAATTTCTGTAGATTTTTTTCCCCAGGTATTACTTAATATCAATCTGCTTATTTAAACATCCATTTTTTTCACCTAGATGACCCTTTAGAACTATAGAATTTTTAATATTCTATTGCATGAAATGCCTCAAATGGAGAATATCTTAATTTCTCAGAGCAAAACCATTAATATAGTGATAGCACACAAAGATTGGAAAACTTGGGTACTGGGTGTGTTTCACTCCAGCTCTGCTTCAGTTTGCCTGGCTATTAACTGAGAGCAAAAGCCTTAAGCATCCACTGATGGTATGTTCTGCTCCTGCTTATACGATATCCTGAGGTTCATTGACTGTTACTGAGAACTTATTACTCTTTCCTGTTCCCTTCCAGGAAAGGTGAGTCAAAATATGCAAATTACTTCTCCTTATACCCTATTCTATATGGAGGAGATTTTAACTCTTTCCTTTCCTGTAAGAACTAAAACATAGAGTTGCTGGGAAAGCATAAGGGATGTGTGTCTCAGGGCCAAATGGCCAAATAAAGTAACCTGCCAGAGACAAATTTAGCCTTACAGACCCTTACAGAAGCACCTAAATATAAACTCCTAGGCTATTTTTGTTAAAATTAATCACCATCAAACATGGCAGGAAGCATAAACACAGACCTTTAAGAGATAGAAAAAGGGAGTTTGTGTATGTTAATGTGAAACAGCATTTGAACCCGAGACTCTGATGGGATCCATCTCTGCTTATGGTACCCTGGCCCACATTTTTCCAAAAGTCTAGACTGCAAATTACGAAAGTTTAAATGGGTCATAATTTTAATCACTAAAGTCTAGATTTTCTATACGGGTAGGAATCATGTGCTTTTAATCATTTGGTTCTGTAACTCGCTCGCCTACTGGTGGAAGGTTTTATTTATTGGTATAAAGTGGGCTAAATAGAATGGACTTGTTCTCATTCAAGTGGTCAGCGATGTCACTCTGAAATTACCATCTGAACAAGTATCAGAATAGTCCAACTGTGTGAGAAATGAGGCCCCTGGATTCTGAAGCTTGGTTATAATCCATTTGAAGCTCTCAGGCCAATAATTCAACCTGGCTGCTCACTGGAGTAGACTCCTCTGGTACCAAAGGAAATGACCACCCTTGGTGTTGCAGAGTCACACAGTGGATGCAGACACAGCAGAAGAAATACGAGTCAGAGGGACAGCAAAGATGACACGTGATGGGAAATAGCCCCATCCAATGACCCCCATCAACAAATGAGTGTGCAGAGATCAGTGGGTAGAGTGTACTTGTGCAAACAGCCACAAATTACACAACTAATTGCAGTTCCAGACAGGAAAGCTCTTGGCAGCACCTGGTCCTGTTCTGCAACTTGTCCCCTGCCCAGCAGGGAAGTGGCATCAACCTGCAAGGGATCACATTCCTGTGTCCCAAGAACAATGAGCTGTGGGCAAGCATTTCTTTCAAATCTTACCTATCACCTCACCATTCCTCTCCAAAAAGGAGAGGAAAATGTACAACTCTTCTTTTTTTCTTTCTATTCTGTTTCTTTATTTTATCCAAGGAGCAACTAGAATGGCACCTCCCCAGCAGTGGGAGATTTGCTTACTGTGGGACAGATGTTCAGGGAAACATTATTCCTGGCAGGCAAATCTCAAATTTGGAGCTCTCCTCAGCTCCTTTCTCTGAGAGCATGAGTACTGACCAGAAGTTATTTGACAGCACATATTCTCCCTGCAATGCTGAGATACATTAAAAATCCAGCTATTTCATATCCTTGACATGGAGTGGGATCACCTGGTGTGCCAATCTGAGATGCATTTGACCCTAAGTCTTAAAGGATTTGCTACGCCACCAAATCTTGACCCAGCCAGGGTCTTTTAATGTTGTCACTAACACCTACTTGTGTATGAACAGTAAATCAACCCAGAATACTGATGTTCATTTTTTCATCGGTTCAAATGCCACTGATGTGATGCACTTTCCCATAAATATTCACAAAACCTTCTTAATCTCCTGTAATTTGTTACAGGACATTTTAAAAACTTTCTATCCAAAAGCATATTGCTAAAGCTTACAGACAGTTATTCTAGCCAAACACTAAAAGCACATGTACTCCTGCTTCAAACAATGCTCACTCTCTATTAACAATAAACAATATTCAATTATTAAGCTTAAAACTTTCTACTATCTTGCTAAACATATTTTTCTGCAACCTTAAGGTCTATCCTAGCCAAACCTAAGACTCAGATTATTGTTTCATGTCGTTGCTTGCTATACTATTGTAACTTTTCCTACGTTCAAGCTTTGCAGTTGCAGCTGACAAACTGCATTCCGCACATGAGCTTGCTACTGGGTAACTAATGCTACTACAACATTCACTGTGCATAAATAGGTGTCATTGTCTCACCCCACATCAGGCACCAAGTTCAGTAATAGTCTACAGGAGTGAGATGTGAGGAGAAATTCAGAGATGGGGTCCAGAGCTCAAGTCCCAAAGGCCTAGCTGATAGCTCCTCTTAAGTCTGTGTGTGGATGGGATTTCACTGTCCTGGCCAGTCTGCTTTCACCATCAACCTGGGATTTGTCCTAAAAAGCACCACCGGTGCTGTTCTGCTATTTCTCAGTCTGAATGCATACAGAGCTGGTGGTCACTGCACGCTTCTAACAGCTGGACACTGGAGGAGATTGTGTCCCCTGTAATTCACAGCAGCCAGCGGGGCAGAGGGCTCACCAGAAAAATAGGATGCTACACAACAGTTGTGTTACTCATGAAACCTATCTGCATCTTGGTTTTCAGATAAACCCCAACATGAGACCTCAATTATTTCCTGAATTGTGACTTTTGAATAAAGGTACTGCGAAGAGTCTGGCACCAACACAGATGTAATTCATCCTCTGAAAAGCTTCATCCTTTGCTACCAATAATTCCAGCTGGGTTGAGGGGAGAGGTCTGAGAAAGAAATTAGAATATTTGATAGCTTAATCACACATGAAAACAGGGAGATAGGTGGATATTGAGCAAGAAAAATTAGATATGTAATTGTCTTTATTCCATTTAATTACTTTTGGGGTGCAAGGCTATGAATATCTTTAATTTGATCTCAATTTGCCAAATTAAGTTAAACAATGAATACCCACTCAGAGAGGTACTGTGAATGGTGAAGAAGGAAGAGAAAGACAGGGGAAGTGAGGAGAAAAAGAATCAGTTTACAAAAACTTACAAGGGTTCTGTAAATCTAGTATTAATCCTCCTCCCTCTTTCTTGTGTTTTGGTACCAAAATTTACCATACCCTAAGCATTGAGTGCTGGGTGGGATTTGGGGCTAAGCAAGCCCAGTGATGGATGTGGGTAAGGCAGAGGCAGAGAACGAGACAGAATAAGTACAGAAAGGTTAAGTCCAGTGATTTTTAAAAGGCAAGTGAAGTACAAACTGGAAACTTTAGTCAACTGAATATTTGATACAGGATTCCAGGATCTATCATTGAGATACAGGGGAAAAATATAGAATTTATCAAATTCAGTATTAAAAATAATAATAATAATAATAAGCATTAGGGTTATGGAACAAAAAGTGTGGTCAAGGGTTTATAAATGAACCCAAAGTCAAGATTCTTTTATTTCTAACAGTTCATCATTGACCCTGTGAAAATTACAAAATATGATTCAATTTACCAGCCTCTAAAATAATTTTTTACTCATGCCTCATTCCTATACCTCTATTATTTTGTCCCCCCCCCGTTAGAAATACTACAATATTCAGCTTACTGACGCAATTACAGAAAATATAGTGCAAATTCTACTGGAATAAAATCCTCAGGATTTAGCCATTTTGACAGCCTAACCACAGCATTATAAGTTTGACATAAAAGCTAAAATTATGTGGATGTAATCCATATAGATGATGCAATAACAGATGCAGGTAAAATAAAAGCAGAAAAAGAAACTGAAAAAACTCTGGGCTTTTTCCCAAGAGAATTCACTGTGGATGAGACTATTACAGGAAAATAGAATTAAATATTAAAGTATATACTTTAAAACACTAGGAAACCAGAAGAACAGAAATGTCAAGAAATATAACCATGAGATGAAAACATAGAGAATGACCTGGTAAAACTGCCTGCGCTTTGCTGCAAGGGTGTCTCTTTGGTCTTCTTGCACCTATTGCAACATGGAAGATAATGTTTGCTCCCTGGATGGGAGTTGCAGAAGACAGGCATGTGTGGAATTTCCAGGCTATCCTCAGGGCATCACTGCTTCTTTTTATTTTTTATAGACAAAGTGTGGATTAGTAACTTTGCATGCTTGAAATTGCCAAATTTAATCCATGGGGCCCTAAATCCATACATATTACACAGCATTACAAGCCCTTTTTCTCTACAAGAGTATTGTGGTGTTTTCATTCCAGATGACTTACAGCACATAATTAAAGGGATCATTAGCAAGAAGTGTACAAAAATCCTTAAGCCTGTCATGAGCAGTCTGCTTTCTTAATAAGTGGAATTGATGCTTCAACTGTCCCATTTAATGCAGACTGTTTTGAGCATGTGCCATATTTTCTTCCTAGACTCAAAACCAAAACTTCTGATTAGATCTGAGTGTCGCCACCTAGCTTGAGTAATGGGTCTGTCCTTAAAATATTGACAGCTCCATCAAGGACTTCCTGAGTTACAACTTGAGGTAAGCCGTGCTTTTTGTCATTGTTGCAGCGAAGTATGATCAGCTTTGTCTGTTCAGAAGCTCTAACAGGAAGGGGTGGTCTCCCTAAAAGTATGTCCTGTGCATAGCAAAAAGGAGTTTTGACGCAGTTTGAGCCTCAGGATGCTTCTGCAATGCAAACAGTAATAACTGAATGATCTACTGATATGATAATAACAGCATCTGCCATTTGCCTTAAAATAGAAAATTATGGCCTTGTCCTGTGTTAGTGAGAAAGGAATGAATAATCACACTATCCTTGTCCGGCAACAGTGCTGCCATGTGTCCCCATGCAATGTTTCTCAGCAGTTTCCCTGATTTCTAAGGAGCTCAAAACAAATAATCTGAGTCTACTGAAGTTATAAACCCCTAGTATTAGTACTTTCTTCAGGGTAGTCTCTTCCAAGTGGCTGAACTGTGGAAGCAGAATCGCGGCGCGACTGTGAGATGGGACTTAAAAGGAGGGGCTGCAAAAGTAATCCAAAAAAAGAGGGCGTGCTACCACATCTCTCCACCACTCTTCATCCCCTCAGCTGGTGACAATCACATTGTTACCAAAGCCACCAAGGAGGGGCCATAGTCAGGTATGATTAAGAACCAGGCTGCATGAAGGCTTTCTGGGCACAGTCCTGACCACAGCAATGTTCCTGTTCAGGATTTATCCCTGTCTTTGAGCCAGATGACCCCTAGCCTTGTTTTCATTCCTGTCCTCTGATCATCTCTAGTGAGCCTGTTTCCTCCCCTTCCCCCTGCAAACCTAATTTAAAGCCTGTCAACCAGCCCTGTCAAGCCATGGGACCAGAATAATTTGGCCCCAATTAGACAGGTGAACTCCATCTGTCTCCAGCATGCCTGATGCCATATAAACCACCCCATCATTGAAAACCCCAGAATTCCACAATGGCCCCACTCTTGGGTTTTCCAGTTCCTTTTGGCATTCATTTCTGCTTACCAAAGGAATCAGCCAGAACACCACCTGTGCTCCCATCTGTCCAAGCAGGCAACCATGTGCCTGCAAGCTCCTTTTGGCTATCCTGGTACTTCTCTCATCAGCCTCATCACTGCCAACCTGGACAACCAGTAGTGGGTTATAAACAGAACAGGGGAGCTGAAAGCCAGCCCCTTTTCCATGCTGGACACTCCTACACAGAGGGGATCTTCACTGGAGAGAGTGAAAAGGCAGGAAGGCCTGTTGCTGACTACACAAGAGAGGGGACATTTTGCCCATGGAAATTGATGGTTATAATCCAGCGCTCATTCAGACAATTTCAGTGGCCATGCTGCAAAATCTCCCTGCAGCAGCAAGGTCTGACTGATGGGATTTTGTACCGTGGTGAGCAGAAGTGAAAACTCTGAGCCATGACAAAATGCATCTAATTCTTAACTCAGGCAAAACACCCACCCCCTTCCACATGACTCTATCTGGCAAAGTCTGTGTTGTCCCCTCTGAGGGTTTCAGCTGAGTAAAGACACCCTGCAAGTTTTAGCTCACAGAGAGGAATTAATGACAGGCAATTTTCAATGATTAACTCATACAATTAATACAGTTGATAGTCATCTCCCATTCTTGTAATTAAAGAGATAAAGGTGATATGGTTAATGAGTGCTTTAGCATGAGCTTAATTGCAAATCCTCTCATCAATTAAGTGATTTATTGAAATACTTGTGGCGCAGTGAATAACTTGTCTTCCCTTTGGAAGTGAAAACTCTGAGACATAAAAGAGTTTGGAAAATTCACAATCACTGTCAATATTCCCATGCAGCCACTCCACATCCTAGGTCTTGCACAGCTATCCATTGACTACTGAGTATATTTCTGCAATTATCAGACTTTGCATAGTGAGGTGAAGGAGAAAAAACTAAAAGAACCGATATTAAATTACTAGTGTTATTTCATTCCTATTACTGTCTTTCTATTCTTCAGTCTGAAAAAACATGGTTCAAAGAAATTCAGAACAAACCTTTGAAAAATCAGTATCAGCCATATAAGCCTTTGGGATAAAAACTAATTTTTTTCCCAATTTTCACAGAACACATGAGCTTCCTTAGCTATCATATTATATCTTCAGATTATCTTCTAGAAGCCTTAAAAGGTCATTTGAATGATCTCTGATCTGATGTACATTTGAAGTAACCAACAAAGCATACATTTTTTCCTAAAGAAAATCTGAAAATGAAGGAAAAGTGTCTCCTGGTGACTACCTCACAATAAAAAACTAAGCAGGAAAGTTTAGACACATTTCTTTTTCTGCAAACAAGCAGCAGGGTTTATATTTGTTGTCTAGAAAAGGCTATTTAAATAGCTTGTCTAAGAAAATGTGTTTGAGCACATTAAAGCCTGTGAGCTGCAGACTGAACATTTATTTCTGGTATTCAAGCTCTGTCCTTGGTCACCTAAGATACATGATATTGATTCCTTTCCTGACTGTAAAACTTAAAATCCACAAACTCTTACTATTTCTCTTCAAAACAGATTTGATTTTTGTCACTAGTGTGAATAAATAACATGATTTAACAAGTCCTGTCTGTGAGCTCAGGCTGCAGGCTTTCTCATGCACCCATCCACGCACAAAAGTCTCTTTACAGAAATGGCCATGAAAAGTACATGGTCTGAGTGATAACAGCCACCTGGAGCCTCCCATTAACCCTGGCCAAAGACAGGCTTTCAAAAGCCTACTGAGAAATCACAGAAATGCCAGCGATTAAACTTGTATCCCTCATACGGGAAATCAGGATGGCTCTTACATGGAGGAGTTCAACTCACTGTGGACTGGAATTTCTGAGAAAAAACTGAGAATGTATTCAGCACAGACACTGGAGCAGTTTAAGGCTATTGCAACATAAACTGCAATACAAAACTCTGTACAAAACTCCAGCTGAGCCAGTATCCTTAATCCTCGTGAAATCATTATAAAAGATACATATGTCCAATGCCTTTTTTTCTAAAGAGAAAGAAAAGGGAATATGGCTGAACTGAGCAGCAGATGCTGGTCTGAAATGAAAGAAAAAAAAAAAGGGAAAAAAGTTTTAAAACAAAGCAAGGGGAAGTTTGACCAAAAAGTTTCATCAGTTGCAAGCAGCAGAAGCAGAGCCTACTGCCTTCAGCATCAGGGGATAGTATTTGCCTTGACCAGACTTAACACTGAGCACAGTGCACGAGCTGCAAAACCAAGGCTCAGAGCTGGGGCTGTGGGTGGAGTTTGGGGAGGCACAGCCCAGCACCTCCATATTCCCTCAGGACACTTGCTTGTGGAGGACCACCAGTAACCATCCCTGTGCCATCTTCGTTTTTCTCTTCTCTTCAACTTCTTGTGAAAATTAGAGCCTTTCCTGGTTTAATAATGGAAGAAATGACCCCTCCAAAGCATTTAATAAATGATTTTAATCACTTGGAGTTGCAGGATTTTCTGGCCTGTAAAAGTATGAAAAAGGGGAAAAGAAGCATGTGACTGTACTTGGACTAACATACACAGTAGTCTGGGACAGATGTCTCAGCAAAAGGTCAAGGAGTGATATTCGTTTCACTTCACTAAAAGGCAGTTCACTGACCATGGCATCCATCACTGCAAAATGTCACCAGCCACTGCCCAGCGCTGAGCTGCTAGGTACAGCATGATCTGTAATAATAACCAGAAAATACTAAACCAGGAGGAAAAAGGCCCTCTACTTTTTTTTTTTCTTTCTTTTTTCTTTTTTTTTTCTTTCTGGAGCCCATGGCTCCAGCCAGAAGCTGCTTGCTATAGAAACAGCAGCTGGCAGCTCCTGCTTCTTGATCCTGCCTCCGCAGATGCTTCACTGCACAGACCTTAGCAAGCCGCTCAGCCTTTCTGCACCTGTCATTTTTCTTCACCTCTTAAATTTTAATTTTTATTTTGTGCCCATGCTTCCCACTGCAAAAGCCCTGCACTACCCTGCTCATCCTCATCGGAATGCCCCTCCATGGCAGATGAATATCTGTGTTCCTGTTTCAATAAGATGGAGAAATTGAAGCATGGAAATTAAATTACTACCCCACGGTCTCGGATCTCTTTGAATCAAAGCAATATCTTTTTGGTTTGTAGAGGTGTCCTCTTGCTACAAGATCATTTCTTTCCATCTAGTTCAGAGATAATAATATCTGTGTAACTAATCCCTATGGTTGTTGTGAGAATCCTCTGTTCATTGTGTTGAAAATGTAAACCAGTATAAAATATATTACTGATTAAAGATATATTACAGATAAAAGCCACAGTGAAGGTGCAAAATGAGAGTTATTCCTCTTAATTTTTAGGTTTTCATCTGCAGCAACATGACATGCCTCTTGGAGCTTTGCTCTCCATTTTGTTATTGCTATAGTGTTTTTCCAGAGGAACTGCACAGGTGGACACTGCTCAAGGAGAGTACATTAAAAGACAAAGAACACTTTGTCAGAACAGGAGTGGACCATCACAGTGAGGTAAATTTTTAAGATACCGACAGAAGAAATGCATGTCATCAATTGGAAGGGATGGTGGTAAATTTCCATTGATTTGAAGTAATTCAAGAACAGTGTTTTCATAATCAAAGAAAATCCCTTCTAAACCTTCCTGTCCTTCCCTGCTGAGTCCTTCAAAGATTAAACCACTAGTAGAACTCTGCCAATAGGACCAAATTCCAGAGAGCTTATGCAAAACCTTGGGGACACAAAATATTATTGGAAATGGTTTTAAACCAAGGAGGGCTGGGCTGTATCAAAATGAAGGGATGAGGGAAGAGCCTGGAGTTCTGGTTGGTGATATTCAGATCCCAGACTAGAAATGACCCAGAGTTTCTCCAAATGTCAGCCAGCATTTGGACCTGCTTACAGCAGCTTGCTGTCCGCATGGACAGGGAGGGGCTGATTTTAGCACAAAATGTGGAGAAAATCAGGCAGCTTGGTGTACAGACAGCAAGCAAGCAAACACACAGGATCCACAGAAGTAAAGTGAATTTGCTTTTCTAGCCAAATCATGTAAAAATTAGCCTTTAAGGCAGACAGGTGGTGTTCAACTTGGCTCAGAGTTCAAGACAGAGGTTTTGTCATGTTTATGGCTAAAGTTTTTGCTGGAAAGAACTATGTTGTTTAAAGGCATGAAGAATCCATACCCCTAAACAGTACCTATTTGTATAAAAGTCCTTTAATAACAGAAGTAATAAGTTATTTCACAAGAGATTGGACTTCTTTTCCTTTTTTCCCTCTCCTCATTCCCCTCCCTTATTTCCCAAGTATTTCATTATGGCCAATCACTTTCTTAGAATAAGAAAGTGTACAGGGACCTTGTATGCACCAGGGGAAGTCTTCCAATCAGTAGAACCATGTAGACATGCAAATCCTCTTAGTGGAAACACAGTTTATAAAGGCAAAGGAGATATATATCTAAATGGACTGCTCAAAACAGCAAACTCCTTCTAATGTAGACAAAACTACTGTTTATTTTGTTATTCTGAGAAGCACTAGTGATAATATACTGAAGTATTAAACTTGAAGTTAATAAAGTTTGGCCTCTAGTTGCTCTGCCACTTGAGAGAACAAATCTAAGAGATGCCAATTAGGAGGGGAAAAAAATCAGGCACCAAAATGAGTTAGATTCCAAACAGTTCCATCATGGATGAGATATAGCCTTTCATCATTTTTGGAAACTTCCCTTCCCAATTAGAGAATACAGCTGCTCAAATAGTGTCATGTCTGTTCAGCAAGTAGCAGGCACAATGTGTAAGCACTTGTAGCATCAATAGGGACCATTGTTCAGAAAATATTGCCATTGAAATCTTGTAAGTGTGAATAGAATTAACTTCCCATTCATCTCTTGCTGTCACACTCTGTTTATTTTACTGCATTGTCTGAATGAACGTGCAGCCTCTCATATGCTCATAGGTCCAATTTCACGTAACAAACATCTGATTGTATTCACTGCTCTTCCCTTCCTCCCCGCTGGGTTTCCTGCAGAGATCAGGGCATTAATGAAACCCCTCCCTAAATTGTCCTTTTCCTGCTGAGAATGTTATATAAGGTCTAATTCTTTATGTTATTCAGTGCAAAGCCCTTTCTATCACTCTTCTACTCAAGGAACAAAAGACACTTGTTCAGCCACAGCAGAGAAGAATCAAAAGATCATATTCTTTCAGGTAATGGCACATCTCTTCTGATTGGTCACTTGGTTCTTCATACAAAAGAAAGTAACATGTCAGATCCCAGAAGAAGTTAATCACACCTGACTAACTGCATTAGGACTATCATGAAAAAACATAAGTTGATGAAACCAATATTCTTTGATCTCTTATTATCTTTTATACCTTCAATCTTCCAGCTTTTCCATGGTGTTCTTGAAGATTTAAAACATTTTATGTGTACTGAACAGTCTCATTCTCTTTTTGAGAGTAGATATGCATCTCCCTTTTAATTAATTTTAGTGCTGTAGGATTTACAGTACAGAACTGCAGATAGCAGAGAGGAGGTTGCATGTGTGTGGGAATGAGTGTGTTTGTATCTGACGGAGCACTGGCAAAGGGCAGGGTTAAGTTCTACATCAGCTACTATGACTTCTGACTCTAATGCTGCAGCTTTTTTAAATCCTACTGTTTTTATGGGACCTTTATCAAATCCCATTATATGGGTGGGAATCTTATAATGCACTTCAGTGGGAAGTCAATTAGATTCACATCACTAAACAGTGTTGATGGACAGTCAGTGTGATTGTATCTATCCCTTACTCATTTCCCAACATTTGCTAAAAATAGGAGAAACACAGCTGATGTGCAGTGGAGTGTGCTCTGCTGTCCTGCGGTCTGCAGAGAACAAGCTGACATGGCTAGGAAAGCACAGGTCTTTCCTGGCTCTAGCTTCCCTTCAGCTAACTCAGTCACAAAATCACAGAACTGCTAGACGTGTCTAGTCCAGCCGTCTGTTCAGACCACGGTTAGGGCCAGTGCAGCTTGCTCAGGGCTCTGTCCAGTTGATATCTACAAGGACAGTCTTTTTGAGTCACTGTTTAAATATTTGACCACCCTTGCTGGGTTTCCACCTGGCCCCTTAGGAATCCTTATATCAATTTCCCATATGTCACGTTGTGCCCATCACTTCCCTGGACACACCAAGAGTCTGTACGTGTCTACTCCACACTCTCCCATCAGGGGATTGTAAACAGCACTATGAACACCTGAGCCTCCTCCAGGCTGAACAAGCCCAACTCTCTCACTCTCTCCTCTTACATGCTTCAGCCCCTGAACATCTTAGTGAATCTCTGTGGGATTTACTCTGGTTTGTTAATGTTTTGCTTGCTCCAAGGCACCCAAAACTGGTCACACCACTTCAGATGCAGTCTTAAAGATGCTAATTAATGGGGGAAAAAATCACTTCCCTCCTGCTCGCTACTGTTTTGGTAACACAGCCCATGATGACATTGTTACAAGGACACACTCCACACTCCAGCTAGACTTCCAGGTCTTTTCTGCAAAGCTGCTTCCATGTCAGCTGCCCCAGCCTGTACTGGTACAGTGGGTTATTCTGGTCCAGTTGCAGGAAAGTGCATTGACATTTGCTGAACTTCACAAGGAACAGTCAGCTCACCTCTCCAGCCTGTCCAAGGCCCTCTGAATAGAAGCCCTGCCCTCCAGGTTATTGATTGCTTGTCCACAAACTCACTGAGAGTGCACTTTATCCCCATGTGCCATTAATAAAGACATTAAATAACATTGGCTTGAACATCAGTCCCCAAGATACACCACTAGTAACTGGCTGACAGTTATTCCAGGTCATGGATCACTAACAATCTAATTTTCCACGCCTCTTTCATCCGCTCATCCAGTCTGTATCTCAGCACTTGGGCAATTTTAGTGATAAGCTGATCATGGGCAACACAGGGAAACCTGCTGTGTGCAAAGATGGATGGGGGAAAAATTATGAGTGTTGTAGGCCAGGAAAGCACAGAAAGGGAATTTGCTTTATTTGTGATTTTATACTCCCTTCTGCAACACTCATCTGTTGAACAGTGGTGTTCCCTTCAAAGCCTGTCAGAAGTCAAAGTAATATTTCAAGAAAATTAGTATGAACCTTGAATTTTCTTTTTCCACTGGGGAAAACCTTCTGAGAATTCCAAGGATCAGAAGAAAAGCATAAATCCTCCATGTTTCTCAATAAGTGAGTTTCAACAAAGGCTGACACATTTCTTATCCAAACATGTCAATACATTGGGTCCCGATGCAATGGCAGTTCACCACAATCAAAGTTGTATTTCAAACAGAATTGAAAAGTGGTACAGTGACCACAACAGATGCATTTATAGTCTCCTTGCTTTTCCTAACTCATTCTTAAACACACTAAATGGGTTGTCTTAAAAACAATTCCCAAGAAACTCTTGCAGCAACATGATGGAAACAGAAGTTTTGTCTTGAGTTTGCCACTAAAACTGACCTAAAAGACCCTGCAGAGACAAAGTTCCACTTCCAGAATCTTTTATTCTTGTCCCAGGATTTCATTTGGGACTTGGAAGCAGTTTAAAATGCCAAGATTTCCAGACCTCCTTCTATGGAGCCAGAAGCCTTATATATTTGTGAGCAATAGAATTTAAGTTACAGACATTCAGGTGTGTCCTGTAGTTACAACTGTGGTGCTGCCGGTGTCAGGGCTGCACCTGGATGCACACCCTTCACATTTAGACATTGGTTCCCTGGGTGGTCCCAGAGTTCTCAGCTGGCCCCTGCAGGGGTGACACAAGGGACTGATCTCAGAAAAGGTGACTGTCTGAGCTCACTAACACCCTCACAGTAAAGTCTTTGTCTAATTCCTTCAGGAGGAATTAGGTGGGATTACATGCGGGAATTTTGAACAGACCCAGAGATTCTTCCAGGCAGTTCCTGCTGTACCTAGATCATTTTATAGACAGTATTGAATGTGTCAGTGTGTTCTTATATGGAACGGCAAATCTGGCTGTGCTGGGGACATCCCCAGCCTGTACCTGCTGCAGAACTGACAAATGTACAAGCTACTTCTCAGTAGAAATTGTTCCTGCGGTATCAGAAATGTTATACAGAACAGCTTTCTGCACACAGTAAAGATAAATAGGGGATGTTTTGCTCATGATTTAAGAAAATCTACACTAGATCATGTAGGACTGCAACACAGCAAGACTACAGGAACTGATCAGCATGGTGGTTCAGGAAGTGTCACCTGATGCAGCAGATGTTGCAGGGATCCTGACTACAGCCACTTCATTTGCCATGTGGATAGTGAGCCAAACATCCCATCCAAGAGATGTGATTTCCCACGCGAGCATTACCCTAAGCCAAGAACCCAATAAGTTAGGGATTTTCTTAAGGAAACAAACACTCTCCATGAGACAACAGATGTTTCACATTTGTTGTGCAGCTGTGAAAGGCTTGAAGCCTTAGAGCTCTACAGTTATCCCCATCTAGACCTTCTGGTCCATCACTGCCCCAGGGATCGTGGGAGCCCTGCAAATGTCAGTGAGGCATGAACGCTCAGGGCTGATGGACTGTCTGCAGAAAGGCACACAAAATTCTGTGAGTCTTGGGTCTTTTGGGCCTGGGGGTGTCTGGTTTGTAAGAGAACACTGACAGCTGTTTAGATCTATAAATGTTCACACTGATTTCACAACTGCTGCCACAACAGCAGAGAGAGGGCACAGAGAGTTTCCCAGCAGTGAATGGAACTGGAATGCAGTATTGTATGAATAAAATGTTAAAAAAAAAAGTTTCTGCCACCAAATAACGTTGGTTTCCAGTAACCTACAGCTGCTACCCTCAGATAGGACAGCAGAGAGCTGTGAAAGACTAGCAGGAGTCAGACATTTGACTGCTGACCAAGAAGTGGATCTTCATTCTGCAGCATGTGGTGCATGTCCCCATTCAAGTCCTTCCCCAGGCCTTTACACTGTACTTCAGGACTCACCCTCCACTGCCTTGGATTGGTGGTACTGATCACCACATGGGCTCTTCCATGAGGCTAGAGTTGTTTATCCACACTGCTCCCAGCTCTGCTGGTTGCACTTCCCTAGATTAATTCTAACCCAGCCTTAAAACAACATTAAAAGAGTCTGGATTAAAAAATTAGATTCATTCCCATAGGCTCAAAACAGCACTATCTTTAGAAATTTTGTGTTCTCTGGCCAAGTATATACTACAATTATACAAGCTTATCACTGTTATCATGAGTGCATTTTTACTTTTATAGTAAATGTACAGCAATCTGGCTTTTATTGTTAGGTTTTAATAATGGATTGCCACCCAGAAAAAATCAGAGTTGCTGTAGGCAACTGGGAAGCTGTCCAAAGTTACCCTCCTGTGTGTTCTTGGTGCTGGATTTCAGAGGCTCACGCTTATTTGTCTCAGTTCAAATCTAGTGAGGAAGTTATTCTGTATTTCCATTAGCATAAAAAAGCATATTTTGCTAAAATCACCTCCTTCTCCCCACTGTTTTTTGTCTAATTATATGTGGTAGAACCAGATTCCCAGAAGAAGTACACTTGGCTGAATAACTGTGCTGACTATCCCACCAATTGTTAAACATCTTGTGCAATTTCTATTACTACCTTCAACAACCTGTTATCCATGTTGCTATACTAGATAAATACTAAATAAAACCCCAATATTTCAGAAACCACCCAATCACTGAAGTGATGTTATCCATTAAGTGCGTTTCAGCACAGTCTAACTAATATCACCTACCAAAAGACCAAACTTTTTATGAAAAGATGCAAAAAATTCACTTTCACTATAATACCATTTTTAAAAAGGATTCAGTCTGTTCCCTGCTGCCAGAACATTAGCGAATATGTTTCTAACTAGACGTGGTTTTCAGTTCTAGAGTAGATATTAGTTCTGGGTTAAATATACAAAAATAAATCTGGTTAGTATGCCGTATCTATTAGTCATGTACCAAAAAGCTCCAGCCATCAAGAGCTTTCCATCTAGGTAGACTTTTGGGCCGAAGCAGTGGCAGTGGCTACAGTGATGGGGACATAGAATGGGTAGGGTAGGGTAGGGTAGGGTAGGGTAGGGTAGGGTAGGGTAGGGCAGCCTGTTCACTTATCACACAGAGTGTGCACAGTGTGGAAGAGCTAAAGGGGATGTGGTTTGGCAGTACTGGGTGGTGAGGAAGAGATTTGATCTAGAGGTTCCTGCATCCTCTGTGACTTTTTCACCTTTTAATTTCATCCTGAATATTGGGAAGTGTCTGTGTAGGTCACATAACAATTTCTATTAAAGAAAGTTAAGGTACTTCTAAAAGAAATTCAGTATTATTGTATCTGTTAATGGATAGAGAACTAGGACAAAAACCAAGGATTTGTCCATCAATAGTGGCTGTCAGAGCTTGCAGATGAGGACTTATACACAGGAAAATACTGACATAAAGACAATCCATAACCAAACAACCAAAAACTTTGCTTAATGAATCTTTCAGGCAGATGGGGAAGAGGCTCAAACAACTGTCCTAGAATGTAGTGTTCAATGGATGGGATTAACAAAGGATGCTTAAATGTCACATAACCAGTGCCACTCAGATTTCAGTGTCACATACCTTCTCAGTTTCTTAAAATGGAATTTGAAGCCACTTTGTCCCTGATTTGTAAATATGATGGGTTTACCTCCAACAGAAGTATCTGATTTAACAAAGAACTGTGGTCCATTTGACAATTGTAGCAGTGAATAGATCTATTGTGTGCAAAAGATCTGCTCCTGCCTTGCCTTGCTTGAGTCTGCCCCTACATTTCTTTCAGGTGATTACTGACAATGGAAAGCTAACTCAGAGAGATTACACTAAAATAAAAACGTGCTTTCAGCATTTCCCTCCCAGACCTGCCTCATAATTTGGTCTGTCATTAATCCCCCAAATGTCATGCTTCCCATCTGAATTAACTGTAGACCCTTTGTGTCTTATTTGTAGACCACAAGAGAATCATCCAAGAATAAAAAGTATACTGAGGCTGATTCTCATTTCTCTGAGATCAGTGTTCCCTTGCCCCACCTAGACTTACACCTGATTTACAAAGCTGTGAAAAGACAACCAGCACAGATATTACCTGAAGCAAGAGATGCAATTCAGCGGCTGCAGAGCTCAAAAGTGCAACAAACAATCAAACAAAAAAAGGCAATGCCACACACACATGCAAAATAATAGGGTAGTGATATAGAAGACCTGCAGGTGAGCATTCCAGTGACAGTTCTGTACTCTCTCATCCCTTGGTGGAGCAGGCTTTCCGTGCGCACAAGGTGTTTCTCTGGAAATCCAGTACTTCCCCTCTGAACAGGTCCTGCCCTGCTGTGGGAGGGAGCAAGACCCCAGTTTCTGGTTTGCAGCTCACGTTCACTGCCACAGTGCAGAGCTCAAAGGGGCTGCCTGAGCTCCTTGCCCTCTCTGGTGACGGCAGTAAGAAAGTAAGGTGCTTCTGAAGCACAGAGAACCTCTTCTCCTTGGAGTATCAAGTTGCTACTCCAAGCAAGGACAAGCAGGAAGGGGAGCCTTGCTCAGGCCCTGGAGGGCTCGTAGAGAGCTCTTTTTTGGTAACCAGGAGAGCCATGGCACTTTCCTCTCTTGGGCTTGGGGATGCTCTTGGGAGACAAACTTGTGCTGAAGTTATGGTAGGAGCTCAGCATCATCTCTGCATGACCAATCTCGGAGAAGAGCCTGTCTCCAGATTGCAAACTCCTCTCTTCGTTTCCCTTTGGTCCTAACAAACCATCTCTGTTTCTCACCACTGTAATAGGTTGATTTACAGCCTTGGAAGTTGCATGGGAAGAGGGACAATGACCTTATTTCACCTGTGAGAGGGTACAGCTGGAGAAAACTAGCTTTTCTAGCTGAACTACTTTGCACAAAGGAAACAAACACTTCTGGCACCTCCACAGCAGTCAGTTTTCCTCTGTAGGCAGCAGGTTGCAGGCTCAGATGTCTGAGGGAATCTTGCAGGAGAAGTGAATACCACAGGGATCCCAGGGCAGGAAAAGTCCAAAGACTTTGTGGACAGTGTGTTTCACAGGCACCGTGGCAGGAGCAGAGTGGAAGGTGGGGCACCTCCACGTGAGACTTGCAGGAACATACAGGATTTGACAGGTTGAGGACATGGGAATGAAGTCACTAGGTTGTTGGGTCAGTCACATGGTTGCAACACACAACACATCTCACCTCTACAACATTAATAAAAGGTTTACACTAAGGTTAAGACCAAGAGGAAAGAACAAGATGGTAAAAAATACTTTTGTTGTTTTGACACCCAACCAGCTTAACGTGTTTCTGATGAAAATGAAAACCAGAGTTGAAATATGTTGGATGATATCTGGAATTCCACTACCTTTTTCATTATTCAAGAATTACTGCAATGCAAACCTCTGATCTTGGCATTTAAGACATCCTGGGTTCAACTTATGGAGTGGAGGGAGATCGGAATGCAAGAGATAAAGATCTAATTCAAGGAACTGCAGGATCAAAGTAACTTGGAAAGAAAAAGTAAAAAATCTAATGCACTGAGAGAGATCTACAAAGCAAGTGAAGGACACAAAACCAGAAAAAATTCTGCTATAGTGTAAACAGTGTAGCTATGAAACCTGATTTTCAGAGTCTTTTGAATTTAGTTATTTCATAAAATTCCTTGATGTCAAGGCAAACATTTCTAGAGTTCTGAGCTTGATCCTGTCTATTTTAAAGTAATTTTAATGGTAGAAAGAACTAGACTCAGATCTGTGTGCACAAGAAACCTGAACACTTCTGGCACCTGCTTCTGCATTAACTTGTGCCAGAGTTGCATTTGCAGCAGGGAGATGTTCATTTGCATCCTGGCCCATTACTCCATGGTGTGGGAATATTTGCTCAGTTTGCCTAGTTAACATGTGACTCAGGTAGGTGTACATACGGATTTCTTTCACACACATACTTTTTTCATGTACACACAAGTAAGTTCCTGCTTTGAAAAACTGAATGCATAAAGTATTTGCTGGCAAGCAGTTATGCATCCATTTTATTTTCAAATGCCATGATGTGTGGAAAAACCTGGATAGCTTCAAACTAGGGAAAGAAAAACAAATGCTTTTGTAATTTGGAAAACAAACCATTATGCAACCTCCAGGTTATGAAGATCTTCAAGTGTTCTTGACATCTTCATAAACCTCACCAGTACCAATGAGCAATGATTACTGAATGCTGACTTTAAAGCCAACAGGCTCCCTCAGCACTGAGGAAGGGAGGATTACTCCTGGGGATTAGGTGGGCTGCTTGCTCTGCACCAGCAATGCCTGTTGGAAGGCATGACACAGGCCACGTGTGACATCCCCGCACCGTGCAACAGGACATCTGCACCAGCACTGGAGCTTGCCCTGTTGCATCCCATCAGACATAGACATAGGAGGGGCTGCCATGGGGGAACAAGTAGTTCAGGCATGATCCTCAGAAAAGAACTTAAACGTGGCTGCTGCAGTGTTTGGGACCACTGAAGGAGCTGAACTCTCTTCCAGCTTTCTCATTACTTGGCAAGTTTCCAGCACTGGCCTTCCGACACTGGATTTCCTTCCTATCCAGATCCATCTGCTGAGCTGGTTGGTGTCAGGGCAACAAGATGGGAACGTCATTATCCAGACCTGATTTTGTCCAACCTCCGTCATCTGAAACATGTTCAAGGATTGCAACCCTCTTGTTTCCAATTTACAGCAGTTTTGGCTGAGCTGGCTTTGAGCTGTTGTAACACTGATAATGCAAAAAGGAAGAAAAATAAGATATGAGAAGGATTTGAGCATGTCCCAGAAGTCCTTCAAAAACTACACCTCTGCAACAGAAATGCACAAACAGTCATGAAGAAGCCACAGCTATAGAAAGGCTTTCTTGTGTCCTTTCCTTCTCGGCCTGTGACTGGAATAGGAGCTATGTTTCCTGCACCACTGAGTGGTGATCTTGCATGTATGGCCTTAAAATGATTTTGCTATCAGAAAGACAGTTTATTTGCACAAGATGTGAACACTGACCTCTTTGCTTGAAAAGAGAGGGGAAAACCCCAATAACAGGCAGTGTCCTCATTCTCTCTCCAGTAGCTTCCATAGTAAAGCTGAGCCTCAAGAACATCCCCAGTGCCATACCCACAACCCTTTCTGCACCCTTTTTCTTGTATTTTTGTTCTTGCATGCACGCACAGACCTCAAATCCCTTGATCTTGCTTGGTCACCCAGGCAGCTCCTCAGACATCACTGCTGCTCTTTGCAGGGAAAACGGGCAACTAAATAACAGAATCAAGGTGATTTCAGCAGAAGTCTTTTATTGTTTACATAAAACTCCAGTTACAGTTTCTAGCCCTACTGTCCATGCCTACCGGTGTCTCTGGAGTTGCAAAACCGCTTGTTCACGAGTGGCACACATCCTTCAGGACACCCAATTGGTCAAGTGTCCATCATCACGCTGTGTGTCCTCTGTCTAGGTTTTGCATTTCTTCCAGGCGGTTTTCCTAGGCTCTTCATTTTTATTTTTAGTCCTGTTGTCTCAGTAGCCTTGATGAATTCCTGAGAACCCTGAAAACAAGACTGCAGGTGGCTTGTTATCTACAAACAGTTTGGCTGGTACAAAGAATGGCCTAAGTTATTCAAATACATCACTGCTGCACTTTACGACTTGCACACATGCTCCAGTGCTCCTTGTCCTGGGAAGCAGCTTCTGCGTTTTCCAATGCCCTGACTTCTTCCAGTTCACTGAACTGCTTCTTCCATTTAGGCCCTTGACTTTGGCTGAGCCCATAGGCCCCTGCAGGTCAACAGCAGCTATGAGCATTATCTTGCCTAACAATTTGTTTATACAGCAAGAGTGAAAGGAGCACTAATCTAGTTCAAACATTTAAGCACTGCTAAAATACAAAAATAGAAAAAATATTATTTGGCTTGTTTGAAAGACTCTATTCTTCACAGCAAACCCTTTCAGAAGGACAACTGATGGAGAGAGAGTTTTGCTAAGCTTTGTCTGTGCTGAAAGCCTTTCTAATGATTAGAGATGGGAGTTTGGAAGTATCGAATGCTTTGGCCAT
The DNA here is from genome assembly GCA_013397315.1 of Donacobius atricapilla. Taxonomy (NCBI): domain Eukaryota; kingdom Metazoa; phylum Chordata; class Aves; order Passeriformes; family Mimidae; genus Donacobius; species Donacobius atricapilla. The sequence continues at coordinate 441,066 of WBMY01020820.1, forward strand.
CCCACCACACATCCCAGCTTCCTTGCAGAGAGTCACACGATACACTACAATTGCAGTGTGAGTAATTACAGATGCTGCCAGAAACAACACTGTCAGGAAAAGTTTGTAGTTGAAATTAGGAATTTGCTTTCTGCTGTGCCCTGAAACCATTAGGGACCAGCAGTTGACTCTGGAACAACATTATCTGTGGCAAACCTGAGCATCTGATAGCTGAACACCCAATTAAACACCTGTTTTTATCTTATGTATCTGCTCCTGCTGCATAAACCTGAATTTCAGAAATCACACTGCAGGTGTGACTGGCAGACCTGAGGCAGAACCAAGGACAGTAATGCTGGCAGGGGTGCCAGCAGAGAAGTCTCAAGACACCTTTTCCTTCTCATCCTCAGTTCAGCAGCCCAAGTTGCTGTTGTGGTACACAAAGATTCAGGATACACAAACACAGTTATGAGCCTGTGCTCCCAGGACATGGAACACAGACATCAGGTATCAATTGCACTGTCTCCAGGAGGAAAGACAATCTGGGACACTGTTCGCCTCAAGCCTGTGCCTTAGCATCTCTGACACTATCTTTGCCTTTATTTTCAAGACTAAAACATCACCTCTGCTTTCTTCACAGATCCAAGGCAGACAGAAAGGGGGAGGAGGAAGCAGTGAAGGCTGCTATAAAGCCTTTTTTGTATCAGGGATCCATATCTCATGTGCTGGCCCTGGGAAACTTTCTTATTTAATATATTATTATTATTTTATTTATATTTATTATTATTTACCTCTGTTGGAATGGGAAAGGAAAATAGCTGGAACAAGCACAGCTCTCGGATACACACAGTACAATTGTCTATATGAGTGAGTTCCATGGGAATCCCACTGGAACACCAGGCACACTCAGCAAACACAGCATGCCGAAGAGGCATGAGGCATTAAACATTTACTTTCCTTTCTCTATTACCTTTGCACAACATGACAGAAGCCACCTGAATATCTCTTCACTGTAAATTTTCTGAAGCTATTTTAAAAATACACATTTCCATTAGCAGTAGCACTGATCCCTCTTTATTAATTCATTAAGAAGAAACATGAAATAACTGGTAAGAGCTGATCACTTGGAAACAGATGTCCAATTTTATAACTTGGCCTGGACACTTGGGCTTGAAACTACACAGGACTGTGAGTGTTACGACAACTGGCACTGTAACACCTGATTTTTGCAAGTCTGTCCTTTCCCTCCCATCCTTCTCTCACATACCTGAAGCTGCTGGAACTGAAGGAGCACATTCATTGACTATACTTTGTACATGGTAATGGGATCTACAAAAGTCCACCAACCCAAACATCCAGGGTATTGTACATGAGCTACCTAAATCAGCAAGGGAGGAATCAGCTGGAGACAAGGGTGCGTTGCAGCCACCTCCTGTACAGGGATTAGGTGCCTTACTAGGTTTAGCGAGACATGCTTCTTTTCACTCAGGATTCACAGCCCTGAAAACTTAATTATAGCTTTTCATCTTGCAGTGATTAACATGAGAAATGAAGAGACCTCTCTTCCGTCTGTTTTTTCTCCACCCACTCATTATCCTTGAATAACCCATCACCTGTGGATTCTCACTCTCCATAGGTGTAGGGTTGCATTCCTACTGTGGTGGAGGGACCTGAGCGTAGACTGGATGAGGCTGCAGATGAAGCAGGGTAGAGGCCTCCTTCGGCTGCCTTTTGGAGGGAAGGAAAAGTGTTTTCTGTAGCTTAGTGCCAGCAGCATGGTCTAAGAGACCCTACTAAAGGAAGACAAGCTTGTCTGAGGATGATCCCAACCCATGTTGAGGAGGTGAGTCCCAAGTTGCCCAGCCCACATTAACCTGGGGCACGTGTGTGTACCTGGAATCAACCCCCCAGTGTCAGCAGTGAATGGCATCACTTTAAAAAAGGGCAAGATGTGGCACATAAGGAGCCACATGACTCACATGGCCGAAATTATTGGGACTGACAACTTCTCCGGCTATCCCAGCCACCACAAAGAGTTTTTCACACATATACCAAACAGTCCAGAACCGCTGGGCGCTTTCATTCCAGGTTAGGAAGGAGGTAGAGCTGTTCTGCAAGAAGCAGAAACAAACGCAGTCCTGGAGGTGCTTCCAGTCTGTAGAAGCTGTGGGGGAGCACCTCCAGGACTGCTGGGGACATCTCTCAAAGGCAGTGTGAAAGCGTGTCCGGCTCCGATGCCTGAGTGGGAGCTTCAAGCCCCTTGTCAGGCACCTATTGTCTCCTAGGAGGGAAGGGAGTATGGGAAAAACTGCAAAATGGGACATGTAGTCTCCAAGAGTCTTTAACATTTGTAATCAAAGGTCATAGAAAACAATTATAAAACGAGCACAAGTATCCATCACAAGCACTCAATACCTCCATCCTACAAAGCCGTGAAGTATCTCGCATTCTACTTCCATAGAGCTGAAATTTAAGTACCTTGGGGCCACCCGTTAGTTATAATTCTCTAAAACTTTATAGAAAAATCCCTGGGGAGAAAAAAAGGAGTTGGGTTTTCCTTCTCTCTTCTCTGTCGTTAGTTTCCCTCAGCTCTCCCTACACCCCGCCGCAGACGGCAGCTGCCGGGGCTGGCACCGCCGCTCCGGCGGGCTCCCTGCAGCGCCAGATGCCACCACAAGC
>WBMY01020820.1:443790-562899 GCA_013397315.1 Donacobius atricapilla
CAAGATGCCCATCCTCATCAGCAAGATTTTCAAGGGGCTGGCGGCCGACCAGACCCAGGCTCTCTACGTGGGCGATGCCATCCTGGCCGTGAACGGCACCGACCTGCGGGATGCCACTCACGACGAGGCGGTTCAGGCGCTCAAACGGGCCGGCAAGGACGTGCTGCTGGAAGGTAGGGGCGCGGGGCGGTCCGGCCGTGCGCGCCCCGGAGCGGGGGCTGTGGGGTGGGCGGCTCGGCCGCCCGAGAGGCGCGGGAGCAGAGCCGGGGGCGAGGGGGGGGACCCCGCGTCTTTCCAGCCGGGAGAGTTCACAGCCTGTACGCCGCGGCGGCACCCTCGACGGCGTGTGTCATGGACACAGCCAGCCCCTCGGGAAGGGACTAGTGGGATGCTGGGGAGCCGGGCTTGAACTTTCCGCCCTTGTATCCGCCGGCGCAGTCCCACCGCCCCGTCCGTGCGCGGGCGGTGGAGGCTCCGCAACCCCGTCCGATCGCGGAGATGGGTCTGCTCCTGGGCTGAGGCTTTCGGTGGGAGCCTGACCCAGAGCCTCCTACGGGGTGAGGGATCTTCTGTGTCTGCCGTCAGGACGTTTTCACATCTTTTCAGCCCAAGAAAGGTGGGGTAAAGTTGGGTACTGTGAGAGGAGGGGTTAAAAAAGTAAAGGAAGCCCCGCTCCTCCCCTGGCTTTAAGGGAATGGCTTGGGTGACTTTGCCCTAGTCATCTCGAAACGCCCGACGCCACCCTCTCTCCAGTTCCTCCTTCCACCGCCCTGCTCCCCATCAAGGAGGGGGGGTAGGGGCGAAGCGGTTTAAAGAAGCTGGCGGTGCCTCACGGACTCAGCCATCCCTGCAAAGCAGCGCCTTTTCCTTTCTCAAAGGGGACTGAAACAGTTTTGCAAAAAGTAGCCTTAGAAATTGACCTCAGAGAAAGGAGCCGACGCTGGTGTGCGTGGAGGAGGCGTGGAGGAAGGGTGTCCCCCCCAAAACGGGAAGGATGTTGGGGGGCAGCAACTAGAAAAGCAGAGCCCGGTTCCCGCAGACCACGAGTTCATGAGGAGAGAGGCGTGCACAAACGTTTAATCCCTGTCTTTTCACAAGGACTAATTTCCCTACTCCACCTGAGAGAATGAACAGCTTCAGAACTGCCCTTGGCGTGTGTGTGATAAAGTGATTACATATTTGCCCACAAGTTCATTTAACCGGCGGTCAATGGCATTTGAGGCATGCTGCAGCGCAGCCTCCCCCTGTGCCATCGCTTCCCCGCGAGCCGCGGGCGCTCCCGCCTCGCTGTACCTGTAGCCCTTTCGGTACCGTGTATTTCTTCACGTGTGTTCCTTTGGGAGGTTATTTCGAGGGGCAAAGGAGGTGCTGCTGCTGGCTGGGAGGTGCAGCCGAGGATCAGCTGTGAGCAGCCAACTATGGCATAAAGTTACAGAAGTTTGAAAGGAAGAGAAGGTGAGAAATGTATTGCAGAGCAGTGTGTGCTGAGAAACTCTTGTTGTCCCTGTGACAGTGGAAACTGGAGGAGTTAATGCTCCATGAGGGTTTAAGAAGCTGAGGACAATTGTGTCTCCTCGCCTTCTGTGCCCCGCAATACCTGCAGGACCAAGGTGCATCTTGTCTTCCCTCACTGCAGCTGAATTGATTACAGATATACCTCTGAAGTATTAATATGAACTTCTCTGGGCAATCTGAAGTGAGGCTGTTGCATCTAAATTTTATCACTGATTTGTTTATGCAGTTTAAGGGCTTTCTGGGGTGCAGGCAGGTAGTGGCTGAGCTTTGCTGTGACCTAATGAGTAATGTATATAGTGCTTGCAACAGTCTCCCTCCCTCTGAGTAGTGCCTGCAGCAGCAGCACCTCAGCACAGTCTTCCTGCGTGAGCCTTAAAAATCCCTCAGCTTTCTTCTGGGCAAGGAGTGAAGATGAAGCCATTTCAGTGGGGACTCTAAGCCCCCTCTTTTACTCCTTGTGACATCACAGCTATCTTGCATTTCTTTGCTTCGTGCTGAGGTGCCTCGGTAGTTTTTTCTGCAATTGAATTTGTAATTTGCAAAATGAGAGTATATTTCAGTAGTGATCTGTACGTAGAGTTAAAATATTCTGACACTGCGCTTAGTATTTTGTCCTGCCTTTCTCTTGCTATTTCAGCAGAGTAACCAGACCAAACGTTGGCTCCAGCATTGCTTGGGAGGGCTGCTCCCTTCAGCGGGGACCCATTCCATGTGAATGGTTTCTGAAAACAGGCAGCTTAGAACAATTCTCTGCGATTCTATTGCCCACTTTGAAGCTCATTCTTCAGCAGCAGAGTCTAAAATGGTATTTTTACTACTAAAGGAAGGAAAATCCAAAAGTTCTTTTTACTCTTTAAAGTATAAAAGGGCAACCCTTGATTTTTCTTTCCTTACAGACTATAGGATTTTGCCATTTCCTGACTTCTTAGAGAGTTATATATGGCAAAAAGCAGTCTGTGATGGGGCAGGGCAAGACCCTTGTGCAGCTCCTCTCTAGACTCTTTCTCCAATTCACAGATCAAAGCCAGCATGTGCTTTCAGGGTCATAATGTAAGATTTACATTTTATGGAGATTCTGAGATTTGTTTGTGACACTTAGTCCAGGAAAGCCGAATTTGCAAAGGCATGGTGAGGTGTAAAGCACAAGAAACACATTTCATGGTGCAGCAGGGCTCTGAGTATTGCCCAATGCATTGTGCATTCCTGGAAAGGGTCTTACCATTGAGTATTTCCTAAAGGTTATGGCGGGGAAGATGTGGCTCAATACACCCAATATCAGAGTGCTGGAGCCTGCCTGTTATATAGTGTCCTGCCTGAAACTGCTTGCTCAGTGAAATGAGGCGTTTACCAGCTCAGCACTAAACTGAAGTCTCTCCTGCATTCCTGTGCAGGGAGGAAGGGAGTGGGAAATCCCTCCCCAGGCCTCTGCACCCTGTGGGAGGCAGGGCTGGCACCCGGGTGGGCGGCAGGAGGAGGAAGGTCAGTGAAGAGAAGGGATCAGGCAATGCTTCATTTTAACACTTGCCCCTTTTCCTGCATTAATCGCTGTTTCTGAGCTGGTGGAAAGAGAGATTTGCTGAAGGACCAGGGGTGGTATAGTTGCAGCAGCTATGCTGGTGTAGGGGGGCACAGCTGTAAAGCCCAGAAGGAGAGGTCCTACTTTAACAAACTTTAAGCCATGCTGGGTTGTTCTGTCTTCTCATTTTCCATCCCTGACACTTGTATAATTCACCTACTAAACTAAAGTTCCTTCTTACAGGTGTGGTCTGTGTAGTTGGCCAGGGTGCCTTAAATCCAGTAGAATTTGATAAACAGAAAGGAAATAAGGCAACAGGTGATACTGCCTTAAGAGGAGCTGTAAGGCAGAAGGCTCAAGGGGAGAGGGAGGTGATGAGGAAGAAGGAATTGAGCCCTTAGAAATCATTCTGTCCCTTCATCTGCAGGGATGGACTGCTTCTGCCTGCAGGGTTTAATTTCCTGTGAGCTGTCCATCAGAGCCTGGGTGTGGGGAGCAAAGTAGGCAGAGGGAACAGGGGTGGGGGTAGTGCTGGTGTTGGGCTTGTCACCCCTCAGTGGCAGCTCAGATGTTCAGAACAGCGGGATGGAGCTTCTCACCTGCATTCAGGAGCAGAGAGGATTTCCCTACGTGAGAGACAAGGCAGCCTCCTTGTACAATACATATTTGCAGGTGTGGAAGGAAGCTAAAATTAACCTGACAGCTATTGTTTGTGCATACAGTTTCCTTGTGGTTCTGTTAAATTCGGGCTTCTTAAATAAGCACTTTGGAAAACCAAGCAGCCCCTCTCGTGCTGTGTGAAGCACATTACATTCAAGTGACTCTCAAGACGCCAAAGGTGTTTGTTTTTATCAAAGCATCCTGGAAAAGAGCAGTCGCTTGGCATGTTCTGTAACCAGGCTAGTTGTGCTTTACTTGTATTCTCTATGTGTTCAGTGAAAAAAATGAAAGCTTGAAGTAGCCTGTGCTAATGTCAAACAAGCCCCCCCCACATGGTGCTGTATTGGAATGTGAAAAAGTAAAACCCCTGCATTGGTGACTTTTGCTATCTTTCTCCAGGATATTTTTCCTAACTTGTTTAATGTGTGGGGTGAGCTAGTAATGATGGTGGTGGAAGGTACATAGTGGGAAAAGGAGCATCTTTTTAATGTTGTTAGAGTTTTATTGGTTTTGAATGATTCCCAGTTAACACAATTGCAAGGTCTGTGGAGAAGTGGCTTTGACAGCATCCCTGGGTTTGCATAAATTTCCCACAGAGAGGCAGCCCCCTGTGTAGTGAATTTTAGCATATGGACAGTAGACTAGAGTCATGTTCTGTGGCTTTCTTGGGACTAATACACAGCTTTAAAGCTGTGTAAGAATAAGCACAATGCAGTTTGTACTGTAGTAACATGTATTATTTCCCAGATAATATTTCTGTAAGAATTGTAAGGATTCTCCCTACCCTTTTTAATTTCCTCTGGGTGAAGCAAAGCAGTCCTCTCTGTGTGAGCTACGTGTTGAAATACTGTAAAATAGGTATGGGCTTCTTGTTGGCTGTAGTTTTTGATCTTATCTATGTTTTTGTGTTTCTCAGTAAAGTAATGACAACAGGAGATTTCTGAGGATAACAAAAAACAGTATTTACCTAAAAAGTGCACCTCCTGCAAGTGTAGACACAAAATGAGGCACAGGATGCTTAATAAGTGTGTATGTGACATAACTAGTTACTACAGTCAGGTCAGGGCTGTAAATCTCAGTGACTACAAAATGAATGCATAGTTATTCTTTTTACTTCCAGTATCTGTATGGACAAAACACTTTTTTTTTTTGGTGGGAGGGGGAATGGGGTGGGGTTTGTACCAGCAAATATGCAGTTAGGGAAATGCCTTATATTTAGAAGCTGTACATTTCATGACTCATATAGCTGCCCTTGGCACACATCAGTTTGAAAGTGAAATTGAAAGGGAAAGGAGCAGGTAATCTTATTCTAAGAGTTCCAGGTCTAAGCAGGTCCTGAGAATCTCAGTTTTGATTGTTTCAGGTGCCTGCAGCTGATGGGGAAGGTTGAGCGGCAACACTTGATGTATTTTTCATTGATTAGATTAGATTACGGGCTAATTTAGCAGTCCAGACAGCCTGTATCACCTTTCACAGATAAAAATCAGTACATCCTCTTTGCAGTAATTCTTGTATGACTCCTCTCTCTTGGTTACTCTAAGGAAAATAAAGCAGTTGTGGGCAACACATTCCTGGATTTACTTGGACCAAGTGCAGGGTGCCCTGTCAACCCACCCTCCCTGGAAATCATATTCCAACCCCCACAGAAGCAACTTACTACCATCTCCTTAAGGGTGCTTAGAAGATTAAATATGTCTGAAGACCTACGATTCAATTGCACATATCAGTTGCACAGATTATATATGTTAAGTATCATTAGAAAAGAAAAAAGCATGTTTCAAAATCCCAGTAGTAGTTTCTTCATGAAAATTAAATTTAAATCTTGGTATAACTCTTTAAAGAATCTGTAAACCATGAGAGTAAAATCGAAAGCTGAAGGCTTCTGCTATGGTTAAAAAAACAGTGTTTCTACCTTAATTTTGCTAGGGCAGGTGCTTTTTCACTGAAGGCCATTTCCACCCTCTCAGGACAGCATTTTTACACAGGTGATGCCAAGGACACTGGCCTCTTCCCACCCCTACTGCCCAATGGGTTTGGGTCAGAGATGCTCACTGCACATCTGTCCTGAGGGAGCTGAGTGTCCAGAATTCAAACCACTTTGGATTTGGGACAGCCTAGCTCAGGTACTGATCCCAGTAATGGATGGTTTCAAGTGTACGCTAGGAATGAGTTTTAACTTTCTTTTATTCTCTTAATCTCACTGTTTTTATAACACATAGTGTGGAACTTGCCCTGCTAGTAATGTGTCTGTAAATTTGGCTGTAAATATAGCATCTGTTTGCGTTCGTTCAGAGTTCAAAAATATTAGAGAGTTTGCTCTATCTATTTGTAACCTGTACAGTAGTCACTCTGCTTTCAGGCTTTAAGAACACATTATTTCCATTCCATTTTTCTTATTTGGATTTCTGATCATAGGATTATTTTGTCCTTTATTCTGCAAGATTATGTTGCCATGGCTACTTGTTAGAATTGGTACAGCTACTTCAGTAGAAGGGAAATTGGAGGAAACAGTAGTTCAAGAGAGCAATAGCATAAATGAACAAAATGTGATGGGAGCAAAGCTTTCCCAATACAGCATGGAAGACTCTGGCTTTCCAAGTCTGAAACAATTCCTCAAGCAGATCAGAAGAATAGTTTGTGAAGAAGGGACGGTAGCAGTATTTCTAGCATGTGCAGAAAGTCCTTTAACTACTTATCATATAGGGTTTGTGAGTAGCCTGTAGAACACAGCTTTGCTGACCTTGACATGGTGGATGGAGGTGACCAGGTTCTTCTTTTAGCCCCTCCCAGCCCCACACCAGTGTCACAACAGCAGCTGTAGCTGGTGTGAAGTGGGCTGCACTCGGCTCAACTATGTCACCTCTCCAAACCTTTAACTCTCGAGTGGAGAAAAATACTTCTGCCAGCTGTAAAGTGTGCCTGTGCTGAGGGTCTTTACCAGGACATCTGTTGTTAGAGCAATCAGGGAGAGCACTGTACTGTTATGGTAGACTGGGAAAGAGTTAAGACTCGGAATTGGAGGAATAAATTTACTTGTTTCGGCAGAGGCACAAGGTTTATTATAAAGATGGGAAGGAACATCAGGGGAGTGGCAGCATTTGGTACATGCCTTGAGGAGTGTCACTGCAAGCAAGGAGGCACTTTGAAGATGTTCAAGGTGAGACATGGCTGATTTGGGCTAGAGAAGTCTGTGAGAAACTACGAAGTATGTAGAAAGCATGGAGTGCTACTTGTCATTCACGCTACATGTTGGAAGGTGTGTTGTGAGCCTCCTTCATGCTCTTAAATAAGTGTGTCAGCTGCTATTTTACAGGACCGGGAAAGCTGCTGTATGAGAGCATATCTCTGTGCTTTAAAAGGTGGTTAATAGCTCGGCCTTCTTTACCTTGCACTTCTGAGAGAGAGGATTAATTGAAATTATGACATCCAGCATCTTGCAACATCTGAGAGTGCAGCAAAACTGAGTAATGAGCTAGGACACAGAAGTTTGCTTGTGGGGGAAGTTGGAAAAGACAGAACTGGTTTGTCCATCATCCAATTAGCACTCAAAACATAATTTTTTCCAGAGCATAAGTTAATAAACTTGCTTAAAAAAGGTTTAATCGGCTGTGACTAGTTAATCAGATTGCTTCAACACTAGATATTGTCCTGCTGTTAGGTTAAGTTTTTTCCTTAACATAAATTCAGTTAAGGGATATAATTTCCACGTAACTCTTTGGCAGATACAGATTTCTGACTGCTGCTACTGTACACTTCTGTTACAGTCTGGCTTTAATTTTGTCTGTCTAGAACTTGAACTACTGAACTGGTTGCAGCTTTGTTGCACATATGCTAAGGGCACAGCAAAGTAGGTCACTGCCAAAGCAGCACATCTGTATTGTACTATTGGGTAAAATGGAGTTTTTAATTGTAAGGAAATGAGCCAGAAAAATAGATTGTGGAAAAACTGTCTCTGATTAGAAATTGTTAACATGCAGCACACTCCTTCTGAAAATGATACGCAGGTTTTTGCTGGCCTGTTGAAGTTGTGCTTATTGGCATATCTCTAGAAGTCATCAGGACTAAAGCTGTGGCTGTTTATTCCTCTCTGCTCTGGGATATTTCCTTCTGAAGATGACATGTATTTGAGCAGTGAGGCAGCTTCAAGGCAGCACATAGGTGAGTAATGTGTGTGTGTGTGTGCATCTGTATCAACAGCTTCTGTTCACTTTAATGGCAGCCTGAAAATTGGTAAATTCCTGATATGGTGTAAGTACCTGAGAAGCAGAATTTTTTTTCCAAGTATCAGAAAGCTAGAACGATATCATAACATAAAAATAAAATGTAAAAAGCCAGTATCAGAATATAATTTCTTTTCTGGCAAAGGAGACACAATTTACCTGATTTGCGTCAACAGGTAACATGACCTCTTGGGAATATTTATCAGCCTCATGTGCCCCTTCAGGGAAATGGGACCATTAATTACACTTTATGTTCCATTTGCCATAGGCATATACACTGGTGCAGTATCTATTTTGGCTTTTAACATAATCAAGAAGTTATGAGAGAGCATGGAAAGGCTACACCATGGGAATAACCTATCTCCGCTTTAGTCTGAAATATTTCAAGAATATTTCAAGCTATTTCCAGGATGATTTACTATACTGATGTGTTTAAACTGCCATTGGCTCTGATTCTGCAAGGGGAGCAAGAGACAGCTGTGTGAAGATGCTGGAGAGGTTTAGAGTTACCTAGCACGTATCTTATGAGGCTGCTTTAAGCTAATAGTTTTAACTCGGACAGTGAAAGTTTAATCTGTTTATCCTGGGCTTTGGGCTTGAGACCCTGTGAAACAGCCTGGAAAACAAAGCTGGCAGAGGGACTGGCAGGATTGTCGTGGCAGGTGTGATTTCCCTTATAGCAAGCAGCTTCCTTTTGGTCTTACTCTTCCCGGGTAGAAGCCAGACAGATCTTCCTCTTGCTGATGTGAGGCCAAGGGAGGTATTTAAGTGTTGGATGTTCAGAAGTATTTTCCAGGAATACGGTGAGCAGGATTTGCCTTTAGTCCCTGTGGCTTGATTTCCTTGTGAGGTTTTTTTATTTATCTGTTTTGGGGGATTTATATTTGGGTTTATTTGTTTTTGGTTGGGTGTTTTTTTTTTTTTTTTTGTGGAGGGGTGTGGTGTTTGGGTTTTTGTTTATTTGGTTGGAGGTTCTTTTTGTGGAGGGTTCTGTGAACAGAAAAAAGGTTTCCAAATTACAATTGTTTTCCAAAGAACACATTACTCTTGGTAACTACCTGTCCTTTTTAACCTACTTGTCCTGTCTCATGCAGCAATAGACTTTCCTGGTGTCCAGTCTCCTCCTCCATCAGTGATGGGTGGCTTGGATGAAGAAGTGTCTGCAAAGACCCAGTAGGATTCCTACCACATAAATATATACTTGGGCCGAGAGACGCAGACCATAAGATGTATTTATTTACATACTTCTGTAATGAACAGTCCCATCAACAGGTATTCCTTGTTTGATGCTTGACCTTCATATGTGCCTAGGGCCAGCATGGCAGCTTGAGGCTGCTGGGACTTTGCCAGGTCTGGAGAGGCTGAGCTGATGCCTGTTACCCATTGGGTCTCTGCTTTTAGCATGTCGTGGTGGGCTGTTCCAGCTCCTGACTGGAGAGGTTGTGGAGTCTCCCTCACTGGAGATACTCAGGAATAGTCCGGATGTAACCATGTGCAGTGTGCTCTAGGGAGGTCCTGCTGAAGGAGGAAGGTTGGAGCAGATACCCCAGCCGTGGTCCCTTCCAACCTTAACTGTTGCGTGATTCTTGCTCTGTATCTCACCACTGGGAAGACTTCTCCAGAGCTGGGGATGTGGCTGTTTCTGAGCTCTGTCATATTAAAGTCAGTAAGATGTGCTTATGCAAGGGAAGGGAAGCAAGCTTCAAGCTGGAATGACTTAGATGATGATGACAGGCTCTTCATTAAGAGCTCCAGGTGTTATTACTGTGTTTTGCCCAAAAAAACTCTTCTAGATTTTAGAAGCTCAGGTAAATGGCCAGTAAAACAGTTAACATAGCCCAAATTTTTGAAGTCTTGGGCACAGTGGTAAGGAGTGACACAAGCAACCCTTAAACCTGATGAAAGGCCTAAAGATGCTGCTGATGTCTGAGCTAATAAACTTGAAGCCACTGTTGCTTTCATGGATTTTGTTACCCTTTTCTTTGCAGGAACAGTGGTTGAGTTGTAGGCTGATGCTCTTGGGATGTTTGTAAGACACAGCTCTCATCTAGCTCTGGGGAGGAAATCTCTATTCTACCTTGAAAGAGGTAAAAAACCTCATGGTAACTTCAGTCTTCTTTATGTTTGTGAAATGCTGGAGAAGTGTCGGGCCAAAAACGGCCATAAAGGCAAATAACATTTCAATACAAAAAGAATGCAAGTGAAAGCAACTAGTTTTAAGAAGCTCTGTGTTGTTCAGCAAACAGCTGTCTGTGTAAATAAGCCGGACCTAGGTGATGTATGAGGACAGGTCATAAAGAAAGCATTGCAGTAACAAACCAGTGGAATTTCCACTTAACATGTTAAAATCAACCCTGAAAGTCTCCATTAAGGAGAGTCATAAATTGAAGTTGTAAGAGATGGCATATAAAATATCCCTGAAACTAAAACTGATCATCTGACAGTTTGATGTTTCTCTTTCACTCTATCTGTTTTAATAAACATGTGGGATAGATTAGAAAGAACAGCACTTTTTTAATGAAGTCTTGAGAAAATAAATAGTGAGTCTGAGCATATTATAAATTACACCCTATGAAAATAAACTGAAATTGATTCTGTGCTTTGCCTGTGTTCAGACTGCATTGCTAGGATCATTCTGTGTTGATCTTGTTTTATATATGTATTGAACTCTTCTGCTAGGCATACCATGAAATGTTAGTATTTAATGCTTGAGTTTTCATTCAAGTACTGCCAGAGCTTTTTGTGTATGTGCATAAATAGTATTAAGACCTTAGAGAGGTTTCAGGGTTCACTCTCTTTACAAAAGACTGGGGAACAAATACGTTTTGGTTTTTGAGGGAGGAAAGGAAGGGCTAACTTGAAAGCACGGAGGTTTCTGTGGGAATTTTTATGATGTTTCAATTTGAGATGGCAGTTTATATCTAAAAGTTAATCAAATTTCTTTCAAAAGGCTGATTTGAACTTGCATTTAAAACCTTTTATAAGTAGAATTTGCTGTGTGGAAGAGCAGAGAATTATCCAATGTACCATTTCCTCATAGAAAGTCTTTGCAGTCGCATCACATTTATCACAGGAAATTCTCGTAGCCAAAAACTCAATGTAGTACTTTTTTCCCATTTTGTTAAAATACAGTTAGTTTCAATAAGTGCAGATATTTACTCAGTTCCTTGGAAAATATAGATATGCTGTTCTCCTTAATCACTTTGTTCTGTTCCTTTTCTATCAATATGCACACTGTATGAAGTGGATAAGGATGTATATTTGGTATGAGCCAAGACAGATACGCTTCCAGTAGAGAAGCCACAAGTGATACATTATATGAATTCCTGTAAGACATTTACATTTGATCTTTTCACTTAGTCATACTTCTGGAGGAATGCTTCCTTGTTTCTCTGAAACCCACAGTGGAAACCTTGAATACAGGAGGAAATGAGGAAGAGACTTCTCAAGTCTCTAAAACTTGCATAAAATAGCTCTTTTGGGTGTAATTTTAGTATCTTCTCAATGCAGCTGTAAATTAAGTTGGCCTCACTACCTTTTTCGCTTTTGCTGTATTAAAGATTTTATGTAGAACTCTGTATGTGAAGGAATCAAGTTCATGAAATCATAAAGGCTGGGAAATCATTTCTATGGTGGAATATGCAATATATTATTTAGTTTCTTTATTTTCCTTTTTCTTTCTTTCTGTTCACTATTGCATTGGCTGATGTTGGTTTAGGAATGCCTTAAAGTGCAGCTGTTAAATTCCAGAGCTGACCTAGCCCTGGTGTGGGCACAGCTATAAATGTCTATCAGCAGTATTGCATAGGCACCAGGTGCAGGTGGCACACACAGCTTCCATGCATGTTGTACATGCATTTGCTCATATCCAGAACAGAATTTGTTGTCAGTGCAATGCGGATGAACAGAAATAAATAGAATCTTGATTATACCTGCACTGAAGGAGTCTCGGGATTGATTCATTTTCTAAAATGCTTTACAGGAGGCAGCACCTGAAATTCTGTTTTTTCTCAGGGTCTGTGTTTCCCACCCAGACCCTGCTGTCCCTGTGTGTGGCCAAGCCTCTGGTGGTGAGACGAGGATGGCCAGGCTGGTGGGGACAACCTGCCCTCTGCTAGAGTGCCAGGAAGGGGAGCGAACATGGAGCAGGAGGTAAGAGAGTGAGAGCCACCTTGTCTTCATGCTGGCATGAATTTTCCCATTAATTTCCATGGGATTAGGATATTTTTTAGCAAGCAACAATGACATAAGTCACTGGTGGGGAAAAAAAAGATGCTGATACAGCTTTATCTTTTCCCCAATACCTACTATATTAATTCACCTTTAAAATAGTATGGACAGCTCTTTGGGCCTGACTGGGTGATTCACTGTGCTGCCCTTCTGCTCCGAGCTGTCCATGGAGTCTCTGTTTCCGTGGTGCTTTACTGTGCTTAGCAAACCTGGCTCCTTACTCTGCCCCCCCAACCCTGTCAGGTTGTCCCTCCTCCCTTCCCGCTCCTTCAAGGACTGATGAATAAAAGCTTTGTAAAATACACGTGCCAGCAGTTCAGTCTCCAAGTTCAGTCATTTTGTGCAATAACAATTGATTAAACAATTGTTGTTTCTTTATTTATAGTTCTGTGCTAATCATGAAGGTTGAATAACTCTGCACAGTCATATACGTGCTGAAGTTGTGGGTATTGTATCAAATTAGAAAGAATCAAAAAAGAATCTACAAACCTCTTTGCTTTCTCTTAAATTCCAGAGTGACAGGTACTGTATCAACAGCTTTTCAGAGGATGTTTCACGTCTTCTTTCTTATTCAGAGCTAAACCCTGACCTCTTCAAAAGCAGAAACACACTAAAAATAATGTTTCACTGGAGCAGAAAGTGGTCACTGTTTGTGGAGACAACAAAACTGTAGTTTCAGGTAAAGACTGGTTTAAAAAAATTTTTTTTTTTCAAAAAGCTACACCCAGCAGAGATTTGACCCCTTTCCATTTGAACAGGAGGTTTGTAAGTGCCCTCATGCCCTCTCTATAGACCTGTACATGTGTAGATGATTTTCCAGGAGAAATTTCAGTTTGTAATTGCCTTGGTGCAATTGCATAGTGCTAAACTGTGACAGTCATCAGAGGCAGTCTGGGTTTGCAGAGTACACCGAGCCCAAAGTCTCTACGTGGCTTGCCCCTGACCCAACAACACAATGCTCCGCTCCCCACTGGGTTTTGTGGATATCATTTGCCCTCTTTCCAACTCCTGACTGCATCATTTAGGATGCGAGGCAACACCAGAAAAAATTTTGATGTTTATCAGCCTGATTATGCAGGAAAACCTGCAGTTGTAGCTGAACAAGTAATTGCATAATCAAAACCTTGGCTTGCTGACTTTATCCCGGCTGGCTGCTCTGTGTATCCGAATGCTGGCAGTTCCCTGCTGGGGATGAGCAGTGCTTCCAGGCAGGCTCCATCAGCTGCTGATGGCTACCTGGCCAACAGCCAGACCTGATGGTTTGCCCTGTCTCTAAAGAGGTGCAAATTTGTGACCACAGTTTAAGAGTGATGGAAAAGTGACAGAGTTGGTATCATCGCAAGAAGGTTGAAGCTGCAAGTCTCTATTTTGTGCCTGAGATCTCAGGGGAATTTGGATTAGCTCAGAAGCCCTGAGATCTCCAGGCCTGGAATGAAACACAATTACCTTGTGGGTTTTTTTTTTTTTCTTTTAAGTATAGGCATCATTAGAAAACATGGAGAGTTGAAGCTAAGCCATAATGTTAAACCTGTAATCATAGCTTTGGCGGGTGCTGCAAAGAAATCTCTTACAGTATTACATGAAGAATACCCAGTTAAAATATAATAACTGATTCTGAAAAGTCAAGTGAGACACAGCTCTGCAATCATAATGCCATGTATTTTGAATGTTATTTCCTTTTTAAATGATAGAATAACAAAAAGTAAATCTGATTTGACAGCACTTCAGCTGCAATGCCCCTGACATTGTCTCCTTTGGGAATTAGTTCTGGTGAAAGGACTCCTGTGGTACAGCTTGAGCCCTCTGAATAGCCCTGCTGAAGGACACTTGTGTGTGAGCCACAGTGGCCAAGGAGGCTGGAGAAAAGAGGGCCTGTTAGTCTGCTTGCTGTGGGGATGGGGACGTTTACAGGTTAGAAAAGACTCTAAAGATCATTGAGTCCAACTGTTAACCTATGCCAAATTCACCTCTAAACCATCCCTACATTCCACATCCACACATCTTTAAATATGTTCAGGGATGGTGACTCCACTGCTTGCCTAGGCAGCCTGTTCCAGTGCTTGATAACCCCCTTTTTGTGAAGAAATTTTTCATACTATCCAATCTAAACCTGTCCTGGTGCAACCTCAAGCCGTCTCTTCTTGTCCTGTTACTTGGGATGAGAGATTGGCCCCCATCTTGCTACAAACTCCTTTTGTTGTAGAGAGAACTAAGGTCTCTCTTGAGTCTTCTTTTCCCCAGGCTAAATGCCCCCAGTTCTCTCCAGCCACTCATCATAAGAGTCCTGCTCCAGACCCTTTCCCAGCTCCTTTGCCTTTCTTTGGACATGCCTCTGTCCCAGAACCACCTTCTACCATGTCCCTGTTTAATGTAGTAGGAAGTGGAGGGGATGGAGCCTGGGAGGCACTGTCAGCCCTCCTCAGACCACCTTTCCTTCCAGCTGCCTTGTGCTGTGCCTGGATCCATGGTTTCTATGCACAGGTACTTCCTGAAAGTAAGGGAGGCCCTGCAAACAAAAATAGTCCACTTCGTAGGCTGAAGCAGGGTGAGCAGGCAGCAAGGCCAGGC
The DNA here is from genome assembly GCA_013397315.1 of Donacobius atricapilla. NCBI lineage: Eukaryota > Metazoa > Chordata > Aves > Passeriformes > Mimidae > Donacobius > Donacobius atricapilla. The sequence goes on from WBMY01020820.1 coordinate 458,500, forward strand.
AGAATGCCCCAACCTGCTCTGCACTGTATGTGTAGGCTGAGGTTTAGTGTGTATATGTTTCCCTGTCCATGTCCTGATCCTATAACTACATAGATGAGAATGACCTTTGCATATATAATGTCTTCCATGTTGATTTCGTTAGGGCTAAGTTTGGGTAAGGCTATGCAAGAAGAGGAGCCATGACTGTTTTCTTTTTCCGGTGAGCACGAGTGCTGATTGTACTATATAAAGCTGCTTGCTGTCCCCATTCAAGGTGAGGAAAAAAACTATTCATGTTTTTATTATCATTCCTCCCTCCCTCCCTATGCTGCACCAAAACAAACAAGCAAATGGTAGCAATGGCCAAGGAGGGAACCAGCATTTTGCAGGTCATAGCTTTTTCTGCTAGGAAACATGTAGCCATGTTTAACTTCTTTTTAAAGAGTGGCAATGTTAAATATACAAATTAAACTCCAATTTACACAGTTGAGATTTCCATGAGCGCTTCACACAAGTATTCTCAAAGTGCAATGTTTAGAAGTAATGACATTTGCTAGGACAGTCTTTGGGGAAACGGGACAAGCCTTGTGTTTGTACCCTTCCCCCTTTGACGCCAGTGCTGCGGCCAGCTCTGAACAGATCGGCCTTTGTGTCCCCAGCACAAACACCCCTCTTCTTTCTGAGGGAATGGGCAAAATGGGTTCTGACCAGCACAACCAGCTGCTTGCAGCTTGTTGGGCAGCAGAAGGGAGACAAGTGGCTCCTCTGTGTCCCTGTTAAAATGCTGCTAGCAGAGCGAAGTGTCGAGCAGGCAGTGAAACAGCTTAAGGCTTTCCCAGCCAAAGTTTAATATTGGCTGTGAGGTACTTCAGCTGTGTCACAAGACTCCCCAGCTTGCCCTGGAGAAGTTTTCTGCTCTGTTTGGAGGCTTAGAGCTGCCTTGCTCCCCTAGTGCTCAGAGTGGTGCAGAGGTGCATTAGTGCCCAGCGAAGCCACTGCTGGTTGTTTCTTTCCTTGGCAACTTAAATCTTGGAGTGCTTAGTGGGAATGCCTCTTGTGGTAACAATTTAAAACTTACAAAAGCCAGTAACAATGTCTGCTGTTGTTACTTCAGAAGGTGTGCCCTTGTGAAATTTCAGAGATCTGGAATGATGTAAAGAGTCTAATTCTGCCCTTTTCCTGTATGTGGTGCCTTACACTGATACTATTCAAGTACTTGATATTTTTACTATTCTTAAGTAAACTCAGACTTGAGTTACTTCCCCTGGCCCAAGACTTATTCACCATTCTTCCTGAGTGTGATGTAGCTTGCAGCACCTTTTACCATCAGCAGCAGGGAGGTGGGGTGTCTGGGGCTGTAGTTCCAGCTTTGCCAGTGTCGTTTGCATGGCTCCTTTAGCTTTATCTCGATAATGCATCAAAGGAAGAGTAGGAAGAGGAAGATGTTTAAAAGCCATTGCTATCCAGAGCACTGCTCAAATGCTGCACAGGTTGGGATCCCCACTGCCTGTCCTTGCCACTCAGCCTGGCACTTTGTAAGCTGCTGAGGTTAATGGGGCTGAGCCTCTGTAGCCAAGTGTGGAGTGCTCCCATTACCAGGGCAAATGCTTTTCACATCATTCCTGTCATGTAGGGAGTGTGGTCTGATTTCTGTGCACACTAGTTGTGTTCCAGTTCCTTCCAACTCAGTTAATGATGTGTAGCCATGCCTGGGATGCAGGCAGCCATGAAGCTGAATCTTACAGAAAATGTGTGCATCACCTCCAAATGCCTGTCTCTTTATTTGCAGCAGTGGTGATGGACTGTGAGAGGTGGGCTCAAGCATCTGGCTCCCAGGGTAGGCAGTACTATTAATGTCCAGTAATACTAATTAAAACCTGAGTGTTGGAAGAGCTTTGTGCTGGAGCCAAAGTCCATTCTTTGTTCCTCCAGCTCCCTTATGCTGATCCTTCTCTGCTTCTTTGTGGTTTTGGGCTGGGCTAAGCTTCAGCAAATAAATCCAAGTGAAACCTGTCTTTTTAGGCCTGGTGTGGCATGTTTACTTTTGGGTCATGGTTTTTGTTGTTCATGCTGTAGAGGTAACAAGAGATCTTGATGCCTTGGTGTGTGGGGTCCTGGCATGGTCTTCCCTCTGGGGCAGAGGATCACTGACCAGCACAGCAGGAGGCTGGATTGTGGTTGGGATGCTATCCTCATGTACTGATGTTTTTATATCCTGTGGGGGGCAGGAGGGAAGATGCCCCACTGCTACTGTCCCTGTACCACAACTGCTCAAGAAGTCTGTCTCCTGGGTAGTTTCAGGCCTTGTTGGGCAGCCAGACTGCAGCCCAGGCTTCTGGACAGACTTGAATTTGAGGGGTAATGTCTGGAACACAGCCTTTGCTCTTAAAGGAATTGTAAGTAATTGCTTTAGCTTTTTGGTTGAAAGAATAGATCATTCTCCCTTTTCCTCTTTTTTATTATTTCTTTCATATATAAAAGAAATATTTTATAAATAAGTTATTTGTATCTTTGCGTGTTGCCTTTATACTGTAATTTTTAATCATTGTGTAATGACCTTTGCCACCCCCAAAATCTTAATTTCTAATTCTGAGCATTAGAATAGGCAGAGAAAGGTGCTTATGATTTTAGTTTTGTTATCCCCTTTCTCAGGTGTGTTCAGACCTTCAGAGAGGATTTTAGGCATTACTTTAGGCATTTAGGCTATGCTGAGCATCTCTTCTTTCAGGATCAGCAGCAGAGAGAAACAGACTGAGTGATTTTTGGGAGATGCCACTCTCCTTCCTCACTTACTACAGGGATACTAGCTCGGCTAGTTACACATCATAGGTGATTAAAGCTATATGACATGTATTCCCTCCCTTGTAGTGTTTTTCAAGTTTTTCCTTTGCAGCCCAAGGACAGTTTGGTATCTCTCTCTTCTCATTCAGTTACGTGGTTCTCCGGAACTGGAATTTTGTAAGGCAGGATATAGTCCAAAGATCAGAATGTGCTATATATCTTTGTTACAATAATAAAAAGAATAAAACATAATTACTGTTTGAGAATATTAGCATATAAATGGGTTGTGTGTTGGCCTTGGTAAGAAACTTGCATGAGCAAAGCCTGTCCCTGTGCTGCAGTGCATCTCTCTGTGGTTGTACTGAATTGTGTGATGCTGTGCCAGAAGCAGATTATTTAAACTTACGTGGGTTAAATGTAGGCTCCAGAAAAGATGTCACCTCAAATGCTTCCTTTCTCCATGATGGAGCTTACAGATACTGGAAAGCTATTGTGTCTGCAGAAGGGGGGAGTCGTGGACTCCAGCACAAGGCAGAAGTGCTGAGGCTGGAGGAAGAACCCAGCAAGATGGTTTTGTCACTGAAGCCAATGTGTTGTGAAACTGCAGCTGAGCTGATTAGAACTTTCCTGCCATCCTCCTGGCCTTGGCAGCTCATTTCTGCTCCTTCACCTGAGCTCTGCCGACTGCTTCCCTGTGGCCGTGCTGTGTGCTGTGTGTTCCAGGTCCCCAGCTCGGCTCTCTGGGTGGCAGCAAGGCCATGAGAAGCTTCAGTCATTGGATGTCCCGTTTGCGGGACAGCTCATATTTAAGATCCATGTAAAGCCATTGTGAAACTGCACCCATCATGCTGAGGCTTGTCTTGCTACTGTCAACATGCAGTGGATGAAATCTGGCCCCCATGAAACCAACTTCAAGCACTCATTGATGGAGCAGGGCTAGGATCTCTCTTAGTGTTGCTAGTTGTGCCACAGTTGAGAAAAACACCACCTTTTCTCTTTTCTTTTTAAGTGCTAGACTTCTGAGTGATAATCTTGAATTTTCAGTGTGAATTGTGTCACCTACAAGTTAAAGTGTGCTTCTCACCTGCTTTGTATTCTGCATGTCCCAGCTTTTATGTAACCTTGTGTTGCTGTACAAAAGATGGATATAAATCTTTTATACAGAATGCCTCCTGGCTTGTATGAGGGAGTGGGAAATTCTGCAGAAGTTAAAAGTACCTGTCCTGAATGAAGCCTGGGTTGATTTGACAGCAAAAGCAATGACCTTACAGTTGAAGTGAGGAGCAAAATCTAGAAAATTAGACACTCCCCAGGACCTTCAATGGGCAAGAAGAGAGAGAGAACTGAGCCTTGTGCCAAGGAGCAAAGCAGACTCAACTGAGCCTCTGGGCATGTTTAAGTGTTGATTTGCATCAACACAGGAAGGGAGACTGAAGTGCAGCAGCTTTACTTGTATAAACCTTGCTTAGAGAAAAAAATACATCTTATTCATCAATGGATTTCTGTGCCAGTATTCCCCTAGTTTCATGGTCTCGCTAGCCATACATAGACACATTTTAAAAATTTCATATTCACGGTGTTCCTGGCATGCTAAATTTGGTCCACACTGTGCAGCTGGCCACACTTTAAGTGTGGGAATCCTGTGGAGTTTTTTTAGTGTTTTCATGGATCTCAGTTCTGGATGACTTGTCCTGTGCTATACCCAGCCAAGCAGTATTTACTGTGCCTGGAGGCCATTTAAATACATTGACTTTTCTACCCATTTCATAGTTGTTTGAGTTCTCTTTTGCGGTCTGCAGCCTTTCCAAATGCGTTAGTTTATTTATGTAGGGTTTTTTTCGTGACACTATTTCCTTCTGTGTTCAGTCTCTCTTGTATTAGTAACAAAATTGATTTTTAAAACTTCTTATTTGTCACTTCTGTTGTTTCTGCCTTCTTATTTCTGAATTTGGGTGACTCCAGCCTGAATGTTCTTGTTCTTTACACCTTCACCAATAGTTTGTTCCACTGCATGCTCTTCCAACATACTAAATTAATCTGGCAACACTATATAGAACACCAGGTGTTTGAATATTTAAAGACTTCCTTTCTTGAAAAAAAAAATTAAAAACAAAAAAATCAGGAAGCACCCCCAGATTTGTAAGAAGCTTGTCTTTAGTTGCTAACTTGGAAAATTTTGAAGGTTTCAAAACTCTGTGAAAAAAACCCACAAAACACAAAAAAACCCTGAACCAAAACAAACAAAAAATAAACAACAAAAAGCCAAAAAAAAAAAATCTAGAATAAAATGGGATTAGTAGGTTTGGAAAGCTCTGAAATGATCTTAAGAACTTCACTTTCTGGGTTATGCAGAAGGGTGGTGATGCTTAGGCTTGGTTGCAAGCCTGACTGCCTCATGTCTGTAGGACAGTTTTGCATTTTCTTATTCAGGAGTTACAACTTATTTCTTAGCATGAGGCTGCTTTCCAGGTCCTTGGCATGGCTCTTCAAGAAGATTGAGTGCTGCAATGTGGAAATAAAATTTTGCATGTCCCAACAACTTCAGTGTATTGATCTGGTGTGAGTTAATGCACATGTGAGAAATTGGGGTGTTGGTTGCATTGCACTTCTCAGATGGTTGTCACTGATCTTCTTCCACCCCCAGCTTTGTGCTCCTGACTCTTCTTCACATGGTTCAGGCCTTTCTTTATCTGACTTTGTAGGGGCCTGGCTCAGAGAATTAAATCAGCAATAGTTTGGGGCTGTTGCACTGGCCATGCAGACCTGAACTGTTCCTTATACAATATTTTTGCCATCAAGTTGGGAGTTGGTTCACACAGCTGAACACGTGAGGAGTATTTTTCTTGTTTCATCAGCAGGGTGAAATGATTCCCTGCCTGAATATCTTTTCTGATTCCTTCACTGTCTGTGGCCCTGCTATAGTTTTTCACCCAGTGTTTTATTATCATTAGCCCAGCAGAGACGGTGTCAAACAGCAGTTTGTGGATAGGACCAAGAATTTGGCATGACACTTCTTGAACCTGCTGGAGAAATCACTCTTACATGCTGACTGGTTTCAGTTTTCAGGAGAGCATGTTTTTTGAGCAGTTGCTCAATGCAGTGCTTTTGGAGGCAGCAGCCTTCTTCATATCCTTATACATTGTTCTTACTTGGTGGGGGTTTTTTTCCCCCCTTAACTGATACGTTTTAGCATAATATTAGTTTATCTGAAAGTTTCAAATTCTGTGAAAGTATGGGAATAAGAACCATTATGTCTGAAACAGTGATTATCTCCTTTTTGCAGCGTTATTTGAATCAACATGACTAAAAAGCACTAGAATGGGGAGGCCATGGAAGCCCCTTGCTGTGCATAGCTCAGATGACATCTCTAAACTCATACTTTAGGCATACAGACTGCACTACCTCACGTCCCTTTTCACACTGTTTTATATTGGATTTTGAGAAATATGCAAAAAAGCTTACTCTTTGGAAGAGGACTGAATTACATCAGCCTTTTACTGAGGTTTTGTGTGAAGACATGGTCAACAGTGAAGGCTGGAGATCAGCACAGCTACATGAGTTCCTGGGTTCAGATTACCTTTCACATATCCCTAAACAGCGTTAGGTTCAGTGCCCACAAGGAAGTGCACAGTGGAGGGAGTCAGAAGACCTTCAGGGAGTTTTGGCTGTAGAGCAGATGAATAGTGGCACCGTGTCAGTTTATCTTAAAAATTGATATGGTAAAATCACCTGATTTTCCCCTTCTTTCCTTGTCTTCTCCTCCTCTCCCAGGTCACTGTTGGGTGCTGCCACTGTCCCTTTTGTTCAGAGATGCTGTGGGGTGGTGGCAGTGACACATGGCCCAGGGTGAAGGCAGAGGAGCAGACTAGATAGATCTGCTTGATGCACCCATGATGTTTTTTCTTTCATTTTGTTCTGTGTATGAACATCAGATATTACACACTGCATCTCTGCATAAATTCCTGTAGTTGTTCTTGCTTTTCCGAGCTCTTTTACATGGCTCTGCAGGTTAATTTTTCTAGACCTCACAAGGTCTCTTTCATCTCTCCTTCTGCCTTTACCTTCCTTTTATTTTTCCCTTTACACTACCACCAAGGTGCCTAAGCAGCAATTTTCAATAAAAATATCTGTATCTTTGCTTTCCTGAAGTTGTACCCTTCCTGTGCTGTGGGCTGTGGAGGTCTCTGCCTTTTCCTGGAGGGGGTAAACACAATTCTCAGCTTTAGTGGAGGTAAACCCAGGTCTAGCTGCTAACCCTATTTCTCACCTCCTTGGAGAGAATAAAGCTATTAAAAGTTAAGTGGTTCAGAGCCTGTCAGTTTTTCACAGGACAGAGGCGGTGGGAGGATTTGGTATCTTTCTGGCAACAACAAAGGCAGCAGGAGGTGTAGAATGTGAGGTTGACACAATTTTTTTTTACTTTATATGGAAATAAGGCATGCTGAATCTGGAAAGGAGTTAAAATATTAGTCTACCTTGGGTTATTTTAGCAAAGTGTGAGCCCTCTTTACACCAGTAATGGTCCTTGAGGAGCAGGATGGACATCAGAAAGTATGGTTTCATGTGCCATAGCAATTTGAACATTTTAAATTTGAGGTGAGCAAATTTAGCTAATAAATACTAAGAAATGCTAATAAATGTGTTCAATACTGAAGTCTTTTTAAGTACTGATGTTTGCTTCTGCTGGTAAAGCTACAGATCTCCTGAAATGGAGGGACAAGTGGAGAGGTGGTAAATGTATCCTTCATACAAAGAAGCATTTCTGTGAAAGTAAAAAGCACATCTCCAAATCCAATAAAAATTAAGAGATGAAAAGTCATCTGTCATCTAATCCCAGGGACCTGCCACAGCAGTGGAGCTAACAGCCCTCACTTCACTCCAGGATTCCTGATGATGTAGCTTGAAAATACCATTCTTAGTTTCCATGACAGAAGAATACTGAGTTTCACATGTTTCCTATTAACACATAAAAATAGATAAATGGAAATTTTTACCATCTATTAGTTTCAAAGGAAGTAGTTATGTTTAGTTAATTAGCTTTGCTGTTTGAATATCTGCAATCCACCCTTTACAGGCATGTTAGATTTAGTAAAGAATCCCTTACAGAAATGATAGCCCAGGGGGAGTGTGTCTGTAAACCCTTTTAGTTGATGAGTATTATGAATGTATGTGAAATGTCAGCTTTGTCAAATGCAGGAATAAAGAATGCTTTTGTAATGTGCCTTTTTTTTTTTTAATCTGGTGCTTGATCAGAGGTTTTGGCTTCACAAACCAAAGCAGTAGAGAGAGTGAAGAGGAAATAGTGTAGAAAACAAAGAGGAACCAAAGCATTTGCAAATCTTTGCAAAATGTTTGAGGCTGATGCCTGGAGGATTTGTTGGTGAAGGCGTGTGGTCAGCTTAGCACTCTGTAGTCTTCATGTGGTCTGTCTGCACCTGAAGTATAGCATACACAGACATATTCTATGAAATGAACCTTCATCCATGTTGACAAGGAGCCCAACAATCCTCTGCTTGCCTTTTCTGTCTCCTTTTGTGTCTTCTGGGTCACCATTCCTTGTATATTTTCTTTCTGGTTCCCACTCCTGCATGTCAGCTGGTGGAGCATCCTCACTGCCACAAGCCCTTGTTGCCTCTTCCACGCTCAGACGTGAGTACACAGCCACTGGAACGTGGGGAAGCTGCTTGCACTGGAGCTCTTGGCTTTGGGTTTTTTACTCAGAAGTTGAACTGCTTCAAACACCTGTTACTTTGACCCTACAATTTAAGTTATGAATCTTCGTGCTGTTTCTGTTCTACGTTTGCTTCACAGTAAATATGTACTTATCTCTGCCTTTCACAAACCTGCAGGAAGTGCAATTTACAGACCCAGTCTGTGTTTAAGGATTGGGTCTTTTACGGGCTAGCTAAGAAAACTGTCCTCTTATTCAGAGCAATGATATTTTTCTTCCCCCAAGTGTCTCAGCTGCTGAAAAAAATGAGAAGGCTTCCATTAAAGCAGCATATGACAAAGTCAGTATTTAATTGTAGGCTGAAGTTTTGCATACAGGTGTTTGTGCATTTCTGTGCAGTTTAATGTCTTTGAAGCTGAGCAACAGAATTTTTCCCACTTTTAAAATCAGCAGTCACTTTCCAAAATGTTCAATTTTAATGGGACTAAAGTGCATTGGGGAGAACAAATAATGAAAAATGAAAGCAAGAAATAACGTCTGCAGAAGTTGTTCAAGCAAAGCCTTGTATCCACTGTGTTTTTAATAATGAAATGATTCTTTCTTATATGACAAGGGAAAAAATACTATGGTTCAGTTCTGTGGAATCTTTAAATATGGTTAGTGTTAATGTACTTTATTTGCTGTAAGAATGGTTTTTTTATTGCATCATTAGCAGAAGATCAGTTAGATTCCTTTGAATTCACTATGTCTGTAGGAGATTAAAAATGAAAGAGACCATGTGTGTTTTCTTGAGTCTCAATCACATATTGGAACATAATCTAAAGCCTTCTTAAGTTGCTAAGTAGAAAGGAATCTTTTCATTGACTTCAGGTTTCTTTGGACGGGTCTTCAGAAGAAAAATTCATTTGGACGATTTCATTCTTGTTGCAAGTATGCAAACAGAAGTACTGAATGAATCAGATTTGTGCCTACACATTTTCAAACATTTTGGTTGTTGTTTGAATGATTAGGAGACAAATAAGATTTTACGTGTGTAAAACATGTATGTTCTTCAGGTAGGTACCTTTGCTGGTGAATAGGATTTGGTACATTTTTTTTTGTGGCTGTTGGAATGGGACACCCCATTTCCTTGGCAGGTTCAGTGCTCTGAAATTTGAATGAAAGACCTAGTGAGACTCTTCCCTTATTTGTGCAGCTCTTAAACTGAAGCAAGTTTTGAACAGTTACAAACTTCCTCTATTTACTCAAGAGAAGGTTGTTTGAAAGTAGCCCATCTTTATGTGGGACTACTAAGGGTATTGATATTTCAATCACTTGTGGTGGCCTGGAGAATACTAATAGCAGGGCCAATTTGATTGATTCTGTCAGTACTTTTTTACTACTTGAAGTAACAGAGGCTTATTTAGAGCTGTAGGGGAACTAAGAGAAAAATGTTCTGCCTTGCAATAGTTTTCAATGCTTCTGGGAGATGCAGAGTGTTTTGTTGACCCCCCAGCAGACCGACCAGAGATGTATTCTGTCTTGATCTTGTTATTGTGAAGGTATGAGATTACCTCTGAGAGGAGGAGAGCTAGAGAGAAAATTAGTCTTAGGGCTTACTCAGAGTCATTTATATTTGTCAGAACAGTGTTGCCTTGGGGATTTTTTTGCACTTGTTAAAAATAAAGACAAACCTCAGGGGGGTGGGGAGTCTGGACAGCATCTCATCAGGGTGTGGGAACAGCGTGGGCATTTGGCTCCTTGCGACATCCTATTTCCCCAAGTTATCACAGCAAGTCTTTACTCTTTTTCCAGCCAGGCTTCATGAGTCCCTCCTCTCACCATGCCCTCCCATCTTTAACTCTTTTTCTTCCTGTCTTGGCTGGGGAGGAGGAAGACTTGACTGCTGTGTGCAAGGGTGTTTTTGCTGCTGCTCTTTGTGGAGCTGGATGATGGAGGGTGAGGAACTTGCCTGGTGTGAATCCAGAAAATGGTGGCTGGGTCAGGCCATTACCAAAGTGTGAGTCACTGGGAGAAGAGAGATCTCCTGCAACTTTGCTGGCTGTTGGAATCACATCTTTCTATAGGGACAGAGCTAGTGAGCATCCCTGGAGTGCCTCAGTGAGTGAAGGCTTCACCCCTGGCCTGGGATGGGGTGGTGAGCATACCTCCAGCTGCTGGAATGCTCTCTGAAGGATTTGTATTGGCAATGTGTAGGAAGCACACAGGCCTGCTGCTCACGAGCAAGGTGCTTTCCAAAGCTGTGGTGAAGATGTCACCCCACAGCTCCCTCTGGGCTGGGACCACCCTTAGATGTGTAGGCTTGATCCTGTGCATGTACATAAACACCCGTACAGATATGGCTGGATGGCTGCCAGCCCAGGATTCTCTCTTATACTGGCCAGTGACCTGGTATTTAGGGGTGTCATGGTTTAATCCCAGCCAGCAACTCATCCCCGCACAGTGCTCACTCAGCCCAATGGGATGGGGGAGAGAATCAGAAGAGTAAAAGTGAGTAAACTCATGAGTTGAGATAAAGGCAGTTTAATAGGTAAAGCAACAAACCAAGGAATTAATTCACCATTTCTGGTGGACAGACAGGTGTTCCTCCATCCCAAGGAAAGCAGGTCTCCATCATGCATAGTGTTGACTTGGGAAGACAAATGCCATCACTCTGAATGTTTCCCCCTTCCTCCTTCTCCCCCTAGCTGTATATACTGGGTGTGATGCTACATGGTGCAGAATGTCCCTTGGATTGGTTGGGATTGGCGGTCGTGGCTGTGTCCCCTCCCAACTCCTTGTGCACCCCCAGCCTTCTTGCTGGTGGGGAGTTGTGAGGGGCAGAAAAGGCCTTGGCACTGTAAGCCCAGCTCAGCAATGACAAAAACATCCCTGTGTCATCAACACTGTTTTCAGCAAAAACCTAAAACACAGCCCTCACAGCTCCTCTGGAGAAAATTAACTCTATCCCAGCCAAAACCACCATGGTGGGGAATGTGTAAAAATCTACCTGAGCATGAGGTGCTGTTCCTTCCCTTCATATCCTCTTCTGCTCTGGACTGCTGGATCCAGGCATTGTATTCCAGCCACTGCACGTCATAGCCGCCACTGGCCTAACCCCCATGAATTTGTTTGAACTTTTTTTTTAAGCTCTGGAATATTCAGCTATGCCTGCAGTATCTTGCAGCAAGCAAACATAGAAGAAACATTTTTCTTTTAAGCTGTCTAGCTGATAATTTCACAGCATGATCATTAGTTCTCTGGCAGGAAAAAATGATGAGTAGTTGTTGTTTTCTCTGTCATTTCTATCATCAAACACTTTTTTGAACATGTTCTGATATCCTCAGTCTACTGATATGTCTGGAAGCTGGCACTTACAGCCATCGTTTTAATCCTCACTGCCTTTTCTTGTTTTTCTAAATCCTTCTTGAGATGGGGTGACTAACAGAAGAAGGCTGTGTTCAAGATGTGAGTGTATTGTCAGTGTATTTCTCTTTCTTGCAGTCCCCCCGTTCTGCTGTTCCCTGAGCCTTTCCCACTGTCACCTTCAGATTTCTTCACTGACTTGTAATAGCTAATGTTAATCTGATCAGCAACGCCTTATGGGAGTATCCTGATGACTGTCCAGATAGGCTTAAAGTAACCTTGGAACACTTCTTGTCTGGCATAGGATTGGGAGACAGACAGAATCTCCACAAAGAACTGAAACCCCAGAGTCCCAGCAGAGTGAAAGCAGAGGGATTAAGGTCGATGAGTAAACTTAACTGTCTTGTGAAGAATTGCTGCCAGCTCTGTTTGATAGACAGGCTACAAATAATACATTTTTTCACTTCAACCCTGGAATAACTCCAGTGGCCATGGCATAAGGCAGATGGAGAGGTTTTATCAGTTCTGTGTGACTCCCTGATGTACTTCAAGTATCAGTGATTCCCCAACTCAGCCCTTTTGCCTCTGACAAGATCCTTAAACCATGACATAGACCCTTCCCCTGGTGATGTGGCAGTGCATTTGTCCTTCAGCTGTATTTGAACACCTCAATTACACCAAGAAGGAACTGCTCTTGAATTCGTGGAGTTGCATGGCACAATTTCACCTTCCGTGTCTGACTTTCTTGAGAGACAAGGGTGGAGTTAAATCTGGGATGAGGTGAAGTCCTTCAGCAGACAAATGGAAAGCCTCCAAGCTGGAGGCCAGGTTGTGAAGGCTGCTGTCTGCTATAACCTTGCAGCTGATTTCCAGCTACAACCCCAAGTCCAGTGGCTTTAAGAGTGCTTCAAACTTCCAATAACTTAAGTTTTTTAATTTATCAATTAATCTAACTGGAGGGAGTTGAAGGGGAGAATCAGGACAGCCTCTATGGAGGCTCAGGTAAAAGTGCTGTTTAATTGGAACAGGATTTTTTTCTTGTCTCTGGATCCTCAATGTCATCCAAGCCAAGAGTGATGCAAATAATTAATTTTAGTAATTAGAATATTTATGCTGTATCTATTTATCTGCTGACAAAGAGAAATGTACCAGATGTCACAGTATATAGCTGCATGTCAATATATTTTGACAATTCAATGCTCAGTTAGATAACTTTCTTTAAGAAAGTTATAAATTTAAGATTTAACTGTATAAAAAATGCAAACTAAGATAAAAAGGTTATGTTTATTTAAATCAAGGCTTCCTACTGCCTTCATTGCACCAGCCAACCTCTTCCCATCTTTTCAGCCAGTTGAGTGCAATAATCTTTAAGCTTGTGAACAAACTGTACTTCTTATTTATTTGCAAGCTCTCACTGGCCTGCACTGGTTTGTTTTGTAACATCACTTAATTAATGAGTAAACCCTTTGGAGAGTCTCACTAGCTTATCCATTGACAAATGTCTGACCCTGTTTAACAGCACAGCTTCCCTCATTGGGTTATGGTGCATGATGAAATTTGGGGTGTCAGCATCCAAATATAGGGAGAAGTATCCCTTCTTCAGAGTGCCCGTAGTCTAAATAAACAATACTAGTGAGGCAAGGGGGAAGGGGAACTGAGACAGTATGTGCTAACATACTGTGTGTTACCGCCACAATTTTTATTTTTTAAGTCCTTGTTTTATGGCTTTGCTGTTGAAGTGACAGACATGGGGAGCCCACATAGTGGCCAGAGCTCCAGCTACAGCTTTTACTGGAGCAGGTAAGGCCACAGATGGTGCAGTGCCTGCAAACTGTGAGGCACTCACCCTTCTCTTTAGGCTGATGCTTGCAGTGCCTAGGACTTTGCAGAAGAACCAGATTCTTGTTTTTCTGTTCAAGGCATGTGAGTTTATTACTGGGCAGACTGAGTGCCAGTGATGGAATTGTCTCTAGTTTATTTTTTTCTCCCCCCTTTTCCCTTTCCAGTGATTTCAAAGTAATGGTTTGGAAATTGCATCTCTTTAAAGCAGCCCTTTTCCTTGTAGAAATGCTATTGAGAAAAACTTGAAAATAAGCACTCAGATCCTTGCTCCCACTTTCTGCACTTGCAGCAGGTAAATGCACTCTTTAGATGTATCTTAGGCACTGTGTAAGGTAAAACTCACAGCTCCATTCCACTTACATTTCTGTCTACATTGATTCATCTAATCTTGATTTTACTTACAACTGGCAATCAGTTTTTTCTTCATGGGAGTTCTGCAGTGCTAGTGATCATGGCTGTTTTGGGAGGGTCTGTCAAAATAAAGGTATTTGGGTATTCTGAGGATGGTGCGTTTCCTCAGCCTCATTCCCAGAAAACTTGTGAGTATGCTTGCAAAGCCTGGTTGAGCAGAGGACTTGGACTACAACGTTCTTGAGTGTCTGTGCTGGCAAACAGTGCTGATTTGACTGTCCCAGAAGATGAAGACTTTCACCCCAAAAACATTCACCCTGGACTCATATGGTACAGTCTTTAGATGTTTCCCTTTAGCGTACTGCAGACTTCTTGTTCCCTAACCTGAGATGTATCCCTCCCTGTTCAGTTCCTGGTGCACCAGCAGCCTTGACAGCATTTGGTGGTTTGTTCATGAAATTGAGGCCTTCCACTGGTGTTTGAAATTCAGTTCATGTCAGTAGTGATTGAATCCTGTTATCTGATGGTTGTTCAGTGACCTTTGAAAATTAATAGCTTGTTTGCTTTCCTTGTAGTTCTCAGTAGATAAATACTTATGTTCCAGGACGTGCTCATTGATGATACATTTCTCATTTGGCTTGAGGTTTGGGTTATTTTTTTTTTTCCTGGAAGGATTTCTCCTGTTTTGCACTTCGAGAGAGAAATGATGATGGAACCCAGTTTTAGGAGTGGCCTCTCTGTGTGTGCTGAGCCATAGCAAGGGCTTGCTGAAGTGCTGGTTACATTAGTAGGGAGATGGTATTTATTAAGGATGTGAAAGCTAATGCAAAAATATTATCCTGCTGAGCACAGAAGGGATGTGGGACAGTACCAAAACTTAAGTCTTAGACTAAGGAATGCTTAAAGTGGTGGGCAAATATGCTGTGCTGGCTTACAGGCAGTTGTGGCACTTCATGATGTTTTTGTTTCTTTGGCTTTTTTGGAGAGGACTGCATTGTGGGTTTGAATCTCATGCATTTTTTCCTGCCAGTTGAAGATGTGCAGCTTTTTTTCCTGTCTTTTGAGTCCAGGAGGCAGCCAGATGTTGAGTTCTTCTTCCAGTCCTGTTTGCAGCCTGTCTGCTGCTTGTACCAGCTCCTAGACTGCTTGCTGGATTATTTAGAGCAGAGAAAAGCCCTGTTGTCCAAGTGTAACAGGTTACATAAGCATTTGGAAAGCATACCCTCTAGCACTTGAAGTCTTTCAAGTGTTTTAGGGAAAAAAAAAAAAAAAATTACAGGCTTGCTGCATTTTCTGCCCTGGCCTTTTGTACATGGAAAGGTAGGGTCCTTGGTAACACGATGTTCTGCCCTCCCAAAAGGTAAGTGGCCATTCTCTTTCTGCTGCATTCATCAGTGGTTTTATAGATAAAAAAGAGAGACCAGCTGAACCACTTAGAATTGGAGTGGGTTGACAGATCGTAGGCTTTTTAGCATTTCCTTTTTGAAGAACTGGAAATATGAAAATTAATAAGAACTAAATATTCTTTCTTTTTGCCTGTAAAGTTTTGTATGAAGTTTTTACCTGAATAGAATTTAGAGTATAGAATTTAAAATGTGGTTTAATTCAGCCTTGCGGCACAAGAACTGCACGTTGTATTTCCAACTGAGAGACACAAGTTTAGGAGCAGACAGACTACTTTGGTACCACCTGCCAAAAATAATAATAATAATAAAAAATCCCTTCAAAACTGCTTTAGTAATTTGATTACCTGCTGTGTATTAATGTTTTATTCATTTTTTTATGCACAGTCTTCCTGTCTCAAGTGCCAAACGATTTGGCTCATGCCTTGGCTGCAGGTAAAACTGTGTTGGATTTTGGGGTCTTTATCAGGGTTTTTCATGAGCTGTTAATATTAAGAGAGCATCAAGCTATCTGGTTTAATTCCTGCAAGATGCATTACAGGCATTGTTTTGTTAGCAGTTTGAGGCCAGAAGGGCAATGATGACCAGTAGTCACAAAGTTAAAGTGTCTGTGATGGCCATAGGTTTTCAAATTCCCAGCTGTGCCCTGCAAATTTGTTGATGTCAGTGGATGACAAAATGCAGTTGTTAATGTGGCTGTGAAACAGAGAAATGTCACATGGAGGTTGTGTTTTGCCTTTATCACTTGGGCATGCTTATTTATCCCATTTTCCTGCTTTTCCGTTCATGAAATGTAGGTTCACAGAAGAACCTTATCTGAGTAGATTTACCACGTGTTCTGACAATCCTTATTCAATGTAGTACTTTTGTCATACTACCACCTAATGGTTGTTCTAGACCTACCATAACTTTTTTGTACCTCAAAATAATCTGACATCCCAAGGTTTACTTTTCATGAGTATTAGAACAACAAGTCCCAAATCCATGGTTCCTGTCCCCTAACAGTCTTGACCCCAAAATATTCAGTTGTCCTCCTTGTAATGTACTCTGTAATTTTGTCTTGAGGTAAATTCATCAAGATGACTGTAATTAAGTTGATATCATGAAGAATAATTCAGATGTCAAGAATTAGACCACGAAGAGCCAACATTTCATGTGCTTTTCATCCTAAAGAATATGTTTTGCTGTTCATATTTGCCTTATATGAAAAACCTAAGAAGTTTTCTGAAAGACTTTCATGTCACTTTCATGTCTTGGTTGTAAACATTTCAAGAAAGGTCTTCAGTGTGTCACTTTATTCTGCACATTCTTCTGTACTTCAGTTTCACCTTAGGGGTGAACTTGTTGATTTATTGGCATTTAAAAATCACATTTTTTTACAGACACATCTTAACCAGAAGAAGAATCTAGACTATGAGACTGATATCTTTGCAGGCCAAAACCAGCTTGGTAGTGTTGTGCTAGAATTGGTGTCTCCTGATGAAGCAAATAGCAGGATGTGCATAAACCAGCAAGTGACTTTCCTGTGGAAGAGGAAACATCCCTATGCTGTTATGGAAAGGAGTCTGTGGCCACCACTGAACTAAGAACTGGATAGGCAGCTTTTGGCTTTTAATTTTTTGTTTTGTTGGTGAATGTAGTTGTCATTTTTGCTTCAATAGGCAAATAGGATGACAGAGCTGAGTGGTCTATTTAAAGGTTATTCTAAAAATGACTCTCTGGTCTGACTGATCTCTAACAGACAACTGAAAGGAAAAAAGTAAGATCCTATCATGTGCAACCTAAACATGTGATACACAATTTGATGCTAGAACTTCCTGATGAAAATAAGGAAATGGACTAACTGTCTACATCTGATTTATACAAATTGGTATATACATTTTGTATATGTGACATCTCCCTGCTTTGAGATATAGCTTCTATATTTGTCTTGTAATGTTGTTTTCTTGCTTATTTTTGTGCTTACTGCAATGAAGACAAAATCTTCCTTTTTTTTTAATAGAAATAGTATTGTCAACTGGCATTGTCTTGAGATGAAAATATACTGGCATATTTTACTTGGGTCAGTATTAAATCAGAAATTACCGTCAAGCTGTATCGTCTGATATACAGGTTTGCAGCCTGCAAACTCAGCAAAACTTTTGAACATGTTCAGACCAACTCAAACATTTGTTCCATCTGTTGTACTCTTGACCAGGGTTTATTTGCTTTCTTTTTCAGTCTTACTTTTTTAAAAAAAGAAATAGTCCTGCAGATGGAAAGAGAAACATCAGGGACAAATTTAATAGTGCAAGCAATTCAGAAGCATTTCCTGAGCTATTTCACTTTGTCTGGTAATTCTTTGCATAATCTTTTCTTCAGAAATTTTATCTAACCACTTGTACCCAGGCAACATATTTGGAGCCATTAATCTTCAAAATCCGCAATGCGTGAAACTTAAAAATTTCCTAAAGAGTTGATTAGTGGTAGAACTGGATACAAATACAAACAAAACAGACGCTCCTTATGGTACTGACCCAGGCTCCACGTTGGAGCCATGATCAAAAGCACCTTGAGCCCTTGGCCAAAATATCTCGATCAGCACTGGGAAAAGAGGTAATTGACCACCTGTGTGTGTCTCTACTAAACTTAGCTGATACAGATTTTTTTTGTTCCACTTGCCTCTCTCGGTGCTGAAGAGTTGGGATTTGGCAACACTTGCTGTTCTTAAGGCTACAGATAGCCATAGTTGATATTTTTTAAATATTGCAGGTTGAAACAAGGGAAATTCCAGTTCAATATAAAGCAGAAATTCTTCAGAATGTGAGGTCAAACACTGGGACAAGTTGCACTGAAAGTCTGTGTGATCACCGACCCCAGAGGAATTCAAAACTTGCCTGGGCAAGGCCCTGAGCAGCTGGCTCTTGACTAGAGGTTGGTCCTGCTCTGAGCAGAGGCTGGACTGGGCAATCTCCCGAAGTCCCTTCCAGCCTCTACAGATGTGTAGCTTTTGTTCAGTGGTTAATTAAATTCTTCTGAAGGCTTTTAAAATGAGTCCAAGGTAAGGTAGGTAAATTTAGATTCTTTGGATTCATTTATCATTACTTTCGTCAAAAATGGAGCATCTTGCTGCCAGTCAGAGAAGATGTTTTCAAAGAAATATGTGTGAAACATGAAAAGGGTGGAAATTGGTAGAAGGCAAAATTTTTCTTTTGGTAATTTGCTGGTAACCACAGACTATTAGTGCAAATATTTAAAAATTTAGTCATTTTAAAAAAGACTACTTTGTCTTCATAGAGGAAATTGTATTTGCTGGCTTTATTCCACCTTTCCTTGTGATTAGAAGCTTTTCTTTAAATAGAGTGTATATGTCCAGACTGTTCTTTATGTCTCTGATTTTGGTAAGCAAACCCATGCCTGGCAGCAAGTAGCCTGCCTACAGTATATGTTAGCAAAGCCTGTATCAAGAGGATATTCAAAGTCTTTAATCTTGTAAAGAAGTAGCTTACAAATGTATGCCCAAGAATTCCTGCATGCAACAGCAGCATTTCCCTGCAGGCTTGTTGGTGGCAGCTAAGCCAAGTTCTCCTTCCAGCTCTGGCTGTGACAAAGTTCTTCGTATTAGAAACGTATATGGGTATTTTGTGACCTTCTCTGGGATTAGTGTTTTGGGTTTTTTTCCTCTGTGTATACCAGTTTCATGTTATTGCCTCTCAGAATTACAGAATCATCAAGGTTGGCAGAGACTTTCAAGGTTTGTCTACTTCAACCATCAACCCAGCACCACCATAATCACCCCTAAACCCAGCTCCCCAAGTGCCACATCCAGATGCCTCTTGAACAGTTCCAGAGATGGAGGCTCCACCACTTCCCTGGGCAGCACTCCAAATCCAATCTGAACCTCTCCACGCGCAACTTAAGGCCATCTCCGACTGACCCCCATCTCACTACAACCTCCTTAATAAATGACAGAGATTTTGATTCTTAGTGAAGTAAGGAAGGGTGGTCAATAGAACCTCTGCCCTGGACTTCCAGAGGGTGGATTTTGGCCTGTCCAGGACTCTGGTCCCTTGGGAAAAAGTACTGAATAACGAAGGGGTCCAAGAAGGCTGGATGTCCCTTAAAAAGGAAATCTTCAAGGTGTGGTAAAAGGTGTCTTAAAGGAAGCCGGCTGTCCCTGTGTGCCATAAGATCAGCTGGAAGGGAGGAAGATCAGCCTGGCTGAATAGGGGGCTTTCTCTAGAACTCAGGGAAAAGAAAGACTTTATAACCTTTGGAAGAAGGGTCAGTCAGTTCAGGAAGAGTTCAAAGATGTTGTTAGGTAACATAGAAAATAAGAAAGGCAAAACTCATGTAGAACTCAGTCTTGCCAGTGTGTAGAAGATAATAAAGAGTGTTTTATAAATACATTAACAACAAAAGGAGGACCAAAGAAAACCCCCGTTCTTTACTGAGCATGGGGCAGTAAACATGGTCACCAAGGATGAGAAAAAGAATGAGTTACTTAATGCTTTCTTTGCCTCAGTTATGCTGCGGGAAACCAGCCCCCTGAGCTGGTAGACAGGGATGGGGAGTAGAATAGACTCTCTGCAATCCAGGAGGAAGTAGTTAGTGACCTTTTGTGCCACTTAGATGGCTTTGGATGACTGAAGGTTGGCCTGTGATGCCCGTCTGCAAGAAGCGTTGGAAGGAGGATGCAGGGAACTAGAGTCCTGTCAGCCAGGGAAGGAACACATCATCTTGAGTGTGATCACATCGCACATACAGGACAGCCAGGGGATCAGGCCCACCCAGCACGGATTTGGGAAAGGAAGGTCCTGATCTTCTATGGCCAGATGACTTGCCTGCTGGATGAGGAAAAGGATGTGGATGTTGTCTACCTGGACTTTAGTAAAACCTTCAATACAGTCTCCCACAGCATTTCCCTGAAGAGGCGGGCAGCCCATGGCTTGGACAGATGCACACTTTGCTGGATTAAAACTGGCCAGATAGCTAGGCCCAGAGCAGGGTGATGAAGGTTCTAGAGAGTCAGTCATGTGAGAAGTAGCTGAGGGAGCTGGCAGTGTTTAGCCTGGAGAAAAGGAGGGTCAGGGGAGACCTTATCACTCTCTACAACTACCAGAAAGGCATGTATAACCAGGTGGGGATTGGTCCCTTCTCCCAGGTAACAAGCAATAGGACAAGATAAAATTACCTTAGGCTGTGCCAGGGAGGTTCAGGTTGGAAATCAGGATGAATTTCTTCGCTGAAATGTTAGTTAAGCACTGGAACAAGGTGATGGAGTCACCATCCCTAGACATGTTCAAGAAATGACTGGACGTGGCTCTTAGTGCCATAGTTCAGGTAACAGGATTGTGTTTGGTCAAAGCTTGGACTTGATGGTCTTGAAAGGTCTTTTCCAACCTTAATTATTCTATCTGATTTCCATCCATGAGCAAAAAGGCTAAAAATCCCAGAGAGGATGAATTAGTTTTGATTGAAATTCAGCAGCCATATTGGGTCCTCCTAACAAATGCTTGGTCAGCTCTGATGTTGTCAGCAGGACTTTTGGAGGGAGCAGCAGGAGGGGCTACACTTTGTGGTTCAGCCAAGGCATGTAGCTCTCTGCTGGAGATTAACTGTGATCTTGTTTCTATTGTAACCATAGACTGTCTCAATAGAAGGGCTGCCTGGGCATGGAGAGGATTTAGTTCATTGTTGAAATAACTTTTGGCCCCTGAATGTCTCCTCTACAGCTACTGAATAAATTCCTGGGAGCTCTGTTTCTGACCATTATTTTTACTACCCATGCTTGATTGAGATTGTGGCACAGAGATCAGGGTCCTGTTTTTACTGCCAGGAAATAAAAAAGATTTTCCATGCAAACTAAAATATGTTTCTCCATGCTGTAATCAGCTTAGACCTTTATATGTTTTTGGGTATGGACTTGGAAATCTTTGGATTTTCTTTTGGTTTTATTTCTACATTGCCTGATTTGAGGTTGATTTTCTGTGTATTTTTTTTCCCCATAGCTTTGAATTTCTTACTTTTTATACACCCATGTAACTCCAGACATTGGTAAAGTCAAGTCCTGTACTCTCTCCTTCTAAATACACCTTTTAGCATTTGGAAATTAAGATCCCCAAAGTAACTATTAGTCAACAATACATATTAATGTGCCTTCCATGCAGAAAACAAGTCCTGAAAGACTTCCATATATATAGCTTTAACTTTTAACTTGTACCTTGAAATTCTGCATATGAGACTGGAAAACATGCAGTAATGTGAGCCTGGAGAATTTATGTGATGAAAACCTTGGGCACAGAGGCCAGTTGTTTAAAGTGGTTGTTCAGAACAAGGTTCCCATGTGGACACTTGTTTTTCAGAGTCAGTTGACCATGATTTGAGGGTACTAGTCATTATGCTTGAATATAAATTCAGTCTAAATTCCTAAATAGTTGTGTTCCAGATTAGTTCTTGCACTAAAGAGAATTAATTTATGATTGCTGAAATATTTTTGAATATAGAATAAAGTGGTTTGGTTTTTCCTATCCAGTTAAGACTAATTATTGTATTTTTTCCATTAAAACTGGAATAAGTTAGTAGTTGTTTCAGTGATGGAAGAGGGTTTAGAATGCAGTTGAGATTTTAGTTGTATAAATAAAACATCTTTATTCTTTTAAAAAAAGAAAACATCAATTAAAACATAAAAACATTAAAACATTGTCTAATTCTTGCAATCTTTTTTCCCTTTTCTTGTTTTTTGGTAGTACTAGATTCTGAGTTTAATTCTTCCCTGCAAACAGTCCTCACTGTTCAGTGCAAATGCATGAGTTCATTGGTTTCAAAGTAAAAATCTTCATAATAAATACTGGTGGTAAGAGAAATTAACAGTCATATTTGCAGGACTGTGTGTAGCTGCATTGTGTTTTGACAGCTTGACCATTAGTTTTAACTCTTGTTAATGTCATTGGGAACCATCACTGAGCAGAGCAGTGGAGCGAAGTCAGTCAGAGGCTGAAAATCTGACATTACCCCAGGGACTGGGGAGAATGCTTAGTAGCTGAGTTTTGCCTCTTCAGCTCATATATTAGTAGGTGTAAATAGTATATTTCTGATGCCTCACTTACGATCTTGGATTTATGAAGTCAAAAAGCAGGACATTTGAAACCCCTCAGACTTCCATGAGAGATTTCTAAGGAGAAGCAGGCAGCGCTGCAGGGGCTGTATGTGACAGGTGGTTCCTGAACTGTCAGGATGAGAATTGAGTTGTGTAATATATTGCTCGGTGACAAGGATGTCTAGTTGTGTAACTCTATACGAAAAAAGGGCAATACATAGTTTATTCTTTGATTGTCATGATCTTTTAAAATAATATTTCCATTTAGTTTTGCCTCACAGATAGTTACTTCAAAAGATTATTCAGTATCGCACTTGCTGAAAAAAGTCTTTTTTTTATCATCCATTCCTCACTGTCTGTGCAAGATGCCATCCAAATAAACCTGCCCAGACAAATTCCTGAATGTCTGTTCTAGCTCTGCCTATCCAGGCTTTGTATTGGAAACAGGATAATCCATACCTTTGATTAGTTTCGGAAGGAATAGGAAAAGGAGGGATAGATGGGTTTGAGCTTCTTTTTTTTTTAAGATCCATTAGTTGAGACTTGCAAAACTTAATTAACTGCCTTGCCATCGCTGATTATGGTGTGCAGTTAAAAGAATAATGTATATGCATGTGATTTGGGTATGGTAATGTAATCAAAAAAACCTTATGGAAACTCCAGAGCATTTAATTTACTCCTATTTTCCTGTCTCCCAAGTCTTTGCAGTACCACTTCAGCATTCAAAAATTATAATTGGATGATATGACCTTGGATTTAAAATACTGGATTTGATGCAAAATAAAATACAGGTTGATCAAGTGGGGTCTTCTGGGTGAAGTTCATCCCTCTGAACTTTAGCTAAGTGCTTGACAGCTAGCTAAAATGAGATGCTGAATCTTCACGCTTGTTAACAAAGAAAAGGAGAAAACCTAGCAGTTCCAAAAGCTGATTTCTTCCCACTTTACAATAACTGCTGCGTGAATTGCCCTCGAGAGGACTGTTTATCTCTGTGAACTATAGAGATTGCCAGTGTCTAACATAGTAATTAACTCAGTGAATGCTTCCCATTATGCCACATTGTTGGCTGTCTTCATTTTAGATTTTAAGTTGTGTTAGATCACATTAAAGGCCTCCTTCTCTCCAGACTTCTCATTTTTAGTCATTTGATTTTGCTAACTTGATCACCAAGGGAATAGCAGCAGCATGTGTCTACCAAAAGCTAACTGTGCCAAAGCAGCAGAGACAAATCGTCTCCTGAAGTCTTGGGAGCTCAGCCAGGCCTGGTTTCTGTTCTACAAGAAGATTTCCTGGTCTTTTTCATCTTGAAAGACCAATGTCACCATGCTTGGTTAAGCAAGGGGATTGATGGCTTTGGTGACTCAAATCCTCAGCAGGGCCAGGCTGCTGCACTGGATGCTGGTGGTGCCCAGCTAGGGCCATGCCTCTGAGCTGAAGAGCATGTGTAGGAAGAGGAGGGTTTATAGCTGTTCAGGCCTCGGTTCTCCGTTCAGCTTCCATCAAGGGCTCCATCTGGCCCTGTATGGAGCATTGCTGAGTGGGGATGACTCTTTGTTTATGGGTACTTTTGGCAAGGACTTGACACAAGCTGAAGGCAGCTGCATGTCTTCTGCTATTCAGGCTCTGCCCATTGCAAGGGAACAAGTTCCTGCTCAGACAGACTGTTATTTTGAGTTTGGGCTCTCTGTGTAAATTCTTTGAGGAATCTAATGTTCTGGGTGTTTTGTTGTGCATGTAATTGGACTTCCTGGTTATTTGCAAAAAACATGAAGTCTGACAGCCTCAGAATTAATAGAGCCTGGTTTTCAGTGAATCCTGTTTCATGGTTGATTTATTTCTTAATCTAATTAATCAACTAGAAATATTATAAGACTGTGGTGGGAACTGATGTCTTGTAAACATCAGAGTCCAGTGTCAAGAGTGAGTTTTAATGTCCTAATGCAGGAAACATTTTGCTATCTCTTTACTAAAGAATTCGCAAGAGAAGAAAATATTTCATAGCACTTTCCTTCTGTGGATCTTCTGGTGTCTGAGGAGGGTTTGTCTCTGGTTATTTCCTTTAGCAGGCTGCTGATAAAGTCTCTCTACTCTTCTGTTTGATCAGTGTTTCCAAGGAGGTACAGTATATTGTCTAAGGTTTGAGGTGTGTTTTCCTTCCTCCTGCCTCTCCAGCTTTTGGCGGGACTGCTTGGATGTCTGTAATGGTAGCAGCCCTAAAGCAAGACTGACTTTTTTCATTGTAGTGAATGTCAGGATCATACCACTGCAGTGCTGGGCAATGCAGAAGGAAGGCAGAGGAGACAGTGCATTGATTGAAGAGATCAGCATTTAAGGACAAGGTGTGACAAGTGTGTGTAACTGCTGATGAAAATAAAATAGGGATGAAAGGTGAGAATAATAGTGAAAGGTGATGAGCTATTACACAGACTTGGTTTTGTGGAATTACTCAGCCCTGACCTACCTAATCAATTGATTGTATGAAACAAATCAGATGGTAAAATAGAGCTGATCTCTTTTCTTCTCCTTGGTGGTTGCCAGTTGGGAAAGCCCCATAGGTTTTTAGTCAGAAACAGAGCACATGCACAAAGGGGTGTCCATAAAAAGGAATGTAGTGAGGATATTGAAAGCAGAGGATGGTAGGAAAAGGTAATTTAAATGGAATGACTGTTTGAGGCTGCAGAAGGACTGTAGAGTAGTAAACAGTATGTTGTGTAAGACAATGTGTAGGGAAGAAATAATTGTGTGTGCCTTTGCTTCTGCTGATCTTTCTGTAGCTGATGGCTGCCAGGAACAGGCAGGGTTGTGTCAGCAGCTGGGGCCTTGCTCCGTGCAGGATGGCCCAGCTGGCAGCAGGGCTGCCTCTGCACACTTCCTTTCCTCCCACTGGAGGAGCAACAGTTGAGTTTAAAGAAAAACAATGGTTCTTCTAAAAGTGAATAGCCCTTTCAAAGAAGCCTGCTTTTCATCACAGCACGAGTCAGAGGCTTGGCTTCAGCTATAGTTACAGCAGAACTCTGCTCCAGCACAGGGCTGAGAGGCAATGGACACAGCAGAGGGGCCACCTGGCCCCTATGTGCTTGGACCTGCTTTCCTCACCTCTGCCCTGCAGGACGAAGAGGCCCTGATGCTACAAGAACACTGTAGAAGATTTGGGAAATATTTTTTAGTAAGAAGTGTGGGACCAAGGCAATAGCACAACCCACCATCTTCTCTGCAGCAATGTTGTTCAAGAGATTCTCATCTACTACGAAAACCCTGATCACTAATTTTGAGGTAAATATATGAGGCTCCTTCTTGAGCCTCATGGGTACATGTCAGCCACACACTTCTGAGTGTGTATTTAAAAATACAATAATTTCTCTTCTCAAGTAAGAAATAGGAAGTTCTGGGGTGCCATAGGAATGGGGGGATACATGTCTGGGAGTGGAGCTGTTGGTGGTTCATTGGGTTAGTCGTGCTGGAAGACTTAACGTGACTTAATTGACTGAGGGTTTCTGTTGGTGTTTTATTTTTCCAGAATAAATTCTAGAGCTTTCCATCTCCTGAGCACAGCAGGCATCTACACAATTACTGCGGCATGATGCAAAGAGAAGGGGGGAGAAAGTGTTGACTGTGGGATCCTGACAAACATTATTTAAACCATTGCAGAAGTGCAGCAGATTGACTCCCTGGCCGTCACTGCCGATAATGCTGCTCATAGAGCTTGTCAGCATTCCAGCTCCACGTTTTTATAACCATTTAATTACTGCCTGTATTGAATATAGCTGGAATTCACCATTGCAGCTAATGCTCTGGAAGTGCACTGTAGACTATAAGAAAGTGAAGAATTTCAAGGAGATAGACAGTAATGAGTTTGCTCATCCTGTTAGGTAACATCTCTTTAACAGCCCCAATAAACATTCTGTTTGTTTTGTGTTTGGGTGTTTTTTGTTGCTTGGTTTCATTGGGATTTTTGTTTTTAGGATACAGTGTCCTTGATTTGATTAAGTTTTCTTTTCCATTAAAATCACGATCCCTTTTCAAAACTTAATTTGACTTTACATTATTAAATATATTTTGTCTTTAACTTTCTTCTAACTCCCCATGCCTGCCAGAAGGTGGTGGTGGCCATGCTGTGTCCCAGCATGGACACCTTGTTCCTGTTTTATCCAAGGCTTCCATTTGCAGAGAGCACTAGAACCCTACTGCTGCAAGTTGATCTGACTGTGCTGGGTGTTGAGCTGCTGTGAAGTGACCTGAAAATACTGGTTAGAGAGTGCTATGGATGTTGTAAAGATATTTGGTCACGGAGACAATACTTCTGTGTAACAGTAGACAGAGTTGCTGACATGAATGTGTTGGCATCATTCACTAGAGTACTGCATGTAGCTCATAGGATGTTTCTGCCCTTGTTGCTGTGCTTTCCCACAGGGACAGCTCTCCAAGCTGCACAGCACAACCTGGGAGCTTCTTGCAGCACCTGTCCCAGCACAGGGTGCTGCCAGGAGAGGTGCTGGGGTCCAGCATCAGCTGCTGCTCCCTGTGTCCAGCCTCTGCACAGAGCAAAGGGCAGCCTAGCTCAGCAGCGCTGGTTATCCCCTGTGCCTCCTCTGTTTCCTCCTTCCCCTCCCTAAGCAGAGGGAGTTTAGTGGCTGCTGCTGTGGGGAGGAAAGGGTAAAAGGGAAGGTGAGATGTTTTGGGCAGGGAGGGAAGAGATTGGCACTCACTGGGTGGGTGAGAGGAGTGTGCGGTCTGGGCTCATGGGAGGGAAGGCAGCCAAGAGGCTGGGGCACATGCTGGCTGAAGGGTAGACTGATGCTACTGCTCAGTTTCTGACAGAAGAACAAATGTAGAATTGGTCCCAGGGGTTGAAGGGAAGGACCACTGTGATCAGGTAACAGCTGCTGGAGAAATGGGGAGCCAGAAATCTCTAGCAGTACCCTAGGACATGGCACGTGCTGAAAAGATGCATGTACATCTGTGTACATTTATAAATGTCGGTGTATTACTGCATTGGCTTTATAAATGTCTGTGTATTGCTGCATTGGCTTGTGTCTGTGTTGTTGCTGTGTTGTATATCTGTTGCTACTGAATTCTCTCATTAACACTTTTGTTGGAGAGGGCTTTTTTGGTCATTGATCATTAGTGTCACTGCATGCTAAACACAAATCCTATAAACCTCAGAGTGTGAGCCAGGTCTAATGGTTGTAAGCTAAACTGAGATCCCAGGATTGTGCTGTCAATCTGAAAGAAGCCTATGAGTCTCTTAGTCCTACCTCTGAAGGTGATGATGATTTGTCCCTTCACTGGGCTAAGACAAGGCAGTGCAATATAAATAGTGTGAAAAACAGTCTGGAGGAAGCTGAAGTGACCTAGAAGTACTCTATTTACTGGCACATACTTCAGAACTGGTCTGCCCTCTTTGCAACTGATAGGCTTGTACATGCTCTAATCTATCATGCATTTAATGAAAGAGCTACTGAATAACCCTTGGTTAAACAAAGAGTGTATGCAGCACTCCAGTATTCTCAGCTCCTAACTTGGGATAACTAGTGGGCCATTATTTAGCCACCAGAATAAGTTTCTAACATTCCCTGTGGTGGAAGAGATGTAAATGTCACAGACATACCTCAGCCATGAACTAGCTTAAAATCCTCTCCCAGATCCTCATCTTTTTTTCTTAAATTCAGTAACCAATCAGGCAGGTTCCTCAAAGGTTTTGCTTTAGGGTCTCAATCTGCCAGCAGCTTTACTTCAGCCTCTTACAAGCTCTAAAAGAGGGGCAGTTGCAGAACTGGTCTTTAAAGAGTTGTAGATGGGTATGGTATAAATACTGATTATCAGTTTCTGATATTTGCTGAAATCTGGAGTTTCAAACTTGTCCTTTAAAAGCTGGAGCACAAACCTACAACAGCAATAAGCCAAAAGGTCAGCTTATTTATGTGAGTGATCTCTTTAGAGATACATGTTGATAATATTCTGATGGCGTTTAGTGTGCAAGATGAGAGAAGAGTCACCCTGACTGTAGGGACAGAGACAGGCTGGTGTTTGCAATCTGCACTGAGGTATCGTGTCAGCTGATGTCAAAGCTCTTTTCCAGTGGTTCCATTTGGGATATCTCTTGTTGAATTGGAGTTCAACAGCTACTCATGCTACTATGACCTGCCAGGATTAGTTTTCCTCTCAGTTCCCATTCTTTGCCTCTTTATAGACTGTTCATATCTTCAGATTTGACCATTTGACCTGAGCTAATTCTCACTAATGATGAACCCAGTGACTTTGGCAGAAATTGTAAATGACCTTGAGATCAGAAGCTTTGAGGCAGCAATTATTCTTGATACTTTCTTTCCCCCTCTGTGCCCATCAGTGCTGCTGCTGTAAAAAAAAAAGGGCAAAAAAAAGCAGCAGCACTGATATAATCTGATTGTGCTCTTTGCAAGTAGCGAGAGACCTGCCCTTGAGCTAAATAAAGCAAACAAGCCTCAAACAGATAGTTATCCCTGTTGTGTATCCCCAAGCCTCTGTAAAAGCACAGATGTGGCTGAGAAAGCGGTGCTTTCAGCTCCTCATTTCAAAGGTACTCCCACACCAGAGCGTAAAGAAAACCAGTTACACTAATGAAGCATACACATGTACTGTCCTTTGCTTTCAGTCTGCAATCCTGGCAAGCTTATTTACTTTTGCAACAGGATTATTCCCAGGTCTCACAGGACAGACATACAAGCAAGGTGGGTTTTTTTTCCCTTTTGTGTGAATTGGCCTGAGCACGTGAGGCCAAGACAGAGATTGTGAGGTTCGGCAGAGCTGCTGTTAATCTGCACATGTATTCAGGACTTTTCATTATATGTGCCTCAAGGCCAGTCTGCCTGCCCATACAGGCTTTGCTGGGCATCCTGATCTGGCTAACTGTTCCCAGTCCCTTGAACTGTCCTTGCTGCAGACAAACGCTTTTATTTCTATATTTATATCTAAGAGCAGAATTCAGGCTATAGCTCCAGTGTGAAAACCTTTTATGCCTAAGGTGGTGCTGAAAGTTTTTGTCTTGATGGAATCCCTGCTTCGGAAGTAGCAGTGATAACAGTGGAAAATTCTTGCTACTACTAATTGCAAAAGCATCCTAGCAACTGTATCACCTCACTCATGTTTTTTCAGTGTTTTTACAAACAGCACCTGCCACTGCTGTCTCCGTTACAGGGCATGCAATACAGCTGTAACAACACGGGGAGATAGATGCATGATTTTTACTGTCGCTTCTTCTGCCTGCTTATTTCCTGGTCATGTCCCTATTGTCCTTTAACTTGTACTTTGATTTCTAAGATCTTTTGGGAGGATCTTCACAGCTTTATGTTCTGTGTTTGCTCAGCATCTGAGGCTGTCACGCCCTGGTTTCTCACTAATCCTGGTAAGCGGTCCAGTAGTACAAATGGCAAATAAATTTGAGATACAAACAAATTAGCACTCTTCTCACCGATTAAACAAATGGTTTTCTCTGTGATGATTTGAACCAGGGTTGCATTTTATTACATCCCTTTGAAGCTCAGCTTGAAATTGCCAGGTTTTTTCCCAGCCTCTCTTATCAGCCTCTTGTACTAGTGACCAAAAAGTACTTGGCAGGCAGTTTGCAGACTCTGAAAAACAATAGGTTGTACTATTTTAACCTGGCTTTGACCTAACCTGAAACAGTCAAAACTGGCATTTAGCTAATGTGTTTTGATATGCTGAGTCAAATTCACTTGCTGAAAGCAGCTGCCGAGAGCAACCTGTGCCTCTCTGGCCCTACAGAGAGGTGAGGGAACTTTGCTGGCCCCAGCATCAGCAAAGGGCCAAGACAGACTCAGTAGTTCTCTGTAACAGGGCTTGAATGAAGCAGGGAATTACTTTACCCTTAAATTGAAGATTAATGTGATTTTTTTTTCTGGGACAGAAAACATTGCTTGTTTTCTTTAAGGATAAAGTGCCCACTGAAACAGGATTATATTTACATTATTATTGCAGTGCAATCTGTGAAATAGGCTTTCTGTGCCTCAGTAAAGAGCCATGACCCCTCACAGTTATCTTTTAAGCTGCGTGCTAAACCCAGGGGGGCTTATGGCTCAAAGCTAATGGGGATTTAACTTCTCACTGAAAGGAATTTGCAGCCTAACCCTATTTAGATGCTCTTTGCTCTCATTGATTAAATGCCCAGTCCACTGCAAGAAACCTAATAGAATCATAACTGTATAAATCTTCCAGCGGACAAAATGGATGCTGGGAAACTCTATGCAATATTTATTAGAAAAGGAGTTTGATCTTAAAAAGACATTTTAAATCAAAATGTCAATTCACAGTTCTGTTTTGTTTGTAGAGGAAGAAAAGAATTTGAAGGAAGATGTATTTTAAAAGCACTTCACAAAACCATTTCATGGAAAAAAACCCCAGTTTCTGAAACCAGTATTTTTATGAGGATTTTCATTTCTTTCCTTGCTCACTATGTTCATTAATTCGTTTTTGAGATCCTGTCTGTAGTTTTAGATGAGGCTATTTAAAAGTTATAAACCTGCCCCTCCTCCCAAGTATTTCTCACCCCAAATTGCATTATGCCCTGAAGTTCCAGGAGGACCATATTCCATCAGGGATCATTGGCATTTTTTAAGATACAGTAACTATAGCTCCTCAGGGGTGAGAATAGAAGAGCTGTCATCTTGGTAAGAGACTGAGATGCAAAGAGCAGCGCACAATGCCATCCACGGTCCTATGGCAGCACAGCTGGGTTTCAGTCTCAGTCTCCTGTGCATCAGTTCTGAGAATTTCCCATGCTTGCTCAATGTGCAGGTGGTTTCTGAAAATCTTTTAGCCGATGCTAATGACTAGTGTGCTTATTCTTTAATTGTTGATTGTTGTAGTTTGTTGATAGGATTTCAGTGGCTTATTCCTAGAGAAAACCATAATCTCTGGTGGAAAAGAGCTCCATTCAATTGGGAGCCAAAGAACCGAGGCACAAGGATGTGGTTTAATGTTTCATTGTCTGACTCCTTTCATCTCCTTTCCTGCATACACAGTCCTGTTTCCTTTACCCCTTGAAGTACAAGGGGTGTCATGTGAGCTCTTCTCTCCCTTCTAGTGGCTCAGCAAGTAGTCTATCTGTTTCAGGTAGTTTTCTTCTAGCCTGTAGATGAGCCAGGAAATGGGTGTACAGCCAAACCTCATTCCAGGTCTGCCACTCTCCTGTGCTGGGTAATCTTGCAAATGACTTTAGGTAGAGTAGGGGCAGTGTTTAGACTTCAGAACCAGGCAAAAGTGCTCTTGAGCTGTATAAAGACAGAGTTACTACATTATGCCCATGTCAGAAACATTCATCCCAGTTTCCCCTAATCAGTTTAGGATTTGTGCTAGCCATTGAACTTAAACAGTGTTAGTATCCCTTCCTCCCTTCCTCCCTTCCCCATATGGATAAGTATTCATAATTTCTGTTACTTGAGGATTCTGGATATGGCCATTGGCCTGTCCTGTTGGTAAGGTTGCAAACTAAAGGATTCCCCGAAACAAGGATTTCTATGGTGATCTGATGCCTTTTGGTGCACAGCCCAGCCAGGGGAGTTAGAGCTACTTCTTAGCTAAATGCATGCCCTGAGTTTGTTCATTTTCAAAGCTCTTGGTATTGTCCAGTGAAGAATGAAAAGGGTGAACTGAAACTTGGCAAGTGATTGCAGCTCTGCTCTTCAAAATAAATCCTGGAGATCTTAGAAGGTCTTCAAAGGTCTTCTCATAGGGAGAAGACAGTACACATTGCAAATCCAGATTTCACTGCCACTAGGATCTCTTTGAGTTGTTTAAACAGGAAAAGTAATATGGGTAGAAATTGAGTGTAATGCTGAGAGCTCTGTCAGTGACTTACTGCCTGACTTTGAGGAAGGCAGTTTAACTTGCCTGTGTCAGTTTAGCCATCTGTAAAACAGGTACAATCATACACAGCATAATAATTTCCCTCTCAGTGAGTACCATTTTCAGTCTACCCTGTACTACTTAATGATTTGTGTGCCTGCTGAAATAACAGCATCCTCTAAAACTGTAATACCCTTATGTATTTTTCGCATAATCACTAGCAGTTGAAATATTTGTTCTGACACTTGAGATTACTCATGTAAATAGAAAAATTATAGCATGCTGGCAATGCCAGACACCTTGAATTCCATCTGAGTGTGTGGGTGATGGGAGAGGGATCTATAAATACTGGCAGAGGCAGGGAAACAAGCATGAGCAGCACACAAAAAATTTCTGCATTAACTTATTCCTGAGACTTAGGTGAGAGATTTTAAAATATAGTGTCAGTTTTGGATTGGAGAAGTCCCTTAGAAATATGAGTGCCACAGTTCCATTGAAGAAATGTATTTCGCTCAGTTTCTCTGCTTTACATCAAGTTACATTTTTCTCTTGTACTTTTGAGTAGGGTTACCTACTCCTAATACCATTTGACTAAACCAATTTTTTTTTTTTTTTTNTTTGTTAAACTTAGGGAAGATTCTGCTGTGGGGACAACCAGAAGCTCCAATTTGGTTATCAGTGAGTGACTCACAGGTCCCACAATGCTTTTTCTCAAAATGTGACTGCTAATTTCCATGTTCAGCTCCCAAATTGCCAGTTTCAGATGTTCCATTACGAAAGATCTGTATAGTTCTAATTGCAGAGTTCAGTGTCACATAACAATGTAGCAAATGAGCTGTGTCACATTTTACTTAAAAATGTAGAAGGTTGGATAGCTACAGCCTTCAGGTTTTGGCTGTAGTTTTTTCAGTTTGTAGTTTATTTGATAAGAGATACTTGTGCAATGTAGCTGCTCCCTGTTCTCCACTGAGTCCTGATTCTTTTGAGTACAAGCTCTTCAAGATAACATTAGTGTCTCCTAGATCAAGCTATAAACATCTTTTTAACCAAACATTGTACTTCTGGAATTTACAAGCTAATTTTTTTTCCTAGATTATGAAGAGAGAGATGTATATGCATTTATTTTGCTGCAGTAGGTAAAGATTTTGAAATACAGATGAATAGCTTATAGGACCTTGACTGTAGAATTGATGCAATTATTTTTAGTGACATATCAAAACTCCAAACTGAGTACATCAAATTGAAACAGAAACTTTGAAATTTCAAATAAACTAAATTACTTGAAGGAGACTGTAGCACATTCAGCATAGTAGGTATGAGTAATGGACATTATAATGAAAAGTATTGAGAAACATCCAATGGAAAAAGTCTGCCTTTTGTTTATTATTATTGTTACTTTACCGGTTTGAAATTTTTGTGTACCAGGTTACTGACAACCTGCGGCTGCTTTTAATCACTTCATCAGCTTAGGTGCTGGTGTCACGTATTCCGGCCTCCAGTTCCATTTTGATTCTGTGTGATGCAAGTTTGTGTCTGATTACTTTCTGTAATGTGTTTTGAACAGAAATACGAAGTCTCCCCCAGCACTGAAATTTGTCCCGCGTCCTTGAGCATGTGTGTTGTTAACTTTAAACATGAACTTCATTATCAGGCCATGGAAATGCAGCTCACAATGGAGCTGTAAGGGCATGGTTAGCAGTGACCAGCTCCAAGTGACCTCAGGGAGAAGTGGGTGGGGAGTGCTGACTGGAGATGAAGCTTTCAGGCTGGCTGGTACATGCTGGGGGGGCCTGAGTTGTGCTTTGCTCATGCTGCTCTATGTGCAATACAAAACCATGGCTTTGTAGAGGAATGAAAATGAATTAATATTTAGAGGCTTTGTAGTTGATTAAGTTGATATGCTGCATAAGATAAGAAGACATATAAAGCCCTGCCTCCCTAGAAAACATTTTTGCTAAGGAAGCTCAGAAACTTTTGAAGAAGGGTTTGCCAAAGGGAAACATCAGGCCTAGGGAGTCAGTGGCTGAATCGGCTCACATCACAGGCAAAGTCTCAGGAAAAGAAAATGAAGATAAATAAAGGAAGAATTTTGGTGTTACACAGAAGCATGGGATGGATGGCCTGGGAATGTCATCTCCGTTATATGTGTAAGCTTCACAAGTGCTGAAATCAGACTGGTGGCCCCTGGTGCAGATGGGAAGGAGGAAACGTCCACAGGGGCTGCCCACTGCTCCAGCCAGGACCTGTGCTGGGCTTTCACCTTTCATATTTCTTAACTTCTAAAACATTTTTGGTGATGAGTTATGTTTTTTGAAGCCTGATGTAGATAACATGGTGTGGCTAATCACTGTGCCCTATTCAAGGTATCAGACACATGAGGTTTCACAGACTGCACCCTTGCATGGCTTCCCGAGAATAGCCTATTTAGTCCCATTTTCTCCTGTTTGATGGGGCCATGACCACAAATCTTTATGCCTTGTTGACGAAAAAAATTCTCTTAACACAGATTTGCTTATTGCAAGGTACTTTGAAGGTACTGCCTTCATTTGTTGAGTCCAAGTGTGTGATGATGCTTAAAGCCCTCCTTAACATAGCTCCACCTTTCCTGTAAAAGCAGCTGCAAATTTAGAAGGACACTGTGAAGTATTATTTATATTTTTAAAGTGCAGTTCTTGATCTTTTTAGTCTAGCCAATTTGTACCCTCCTGAAAGCTCAAACTTGAAGCCTGATTGCTTACTAGGCACCTTTTGGAACCAATTGCTAAGACGCTTCTTTCAGATAAACTTTATCTTGAAGATGTGTTTGTCTCCTGGATCTTTCTGAAGTTATTAATTCTTGTATTCCATATAAAAAGTATAATAAGTTAAATGTATTCTAAAAAGGATTTAAAAACAGCCCCTTATGATTTAAATCCAAGCCCGTCTCTTTAAGAGATGAATAGACAATTCATTGAATTCAGTGGAATTACTTTAAAAACAGCAGAAAATGGGAAACTGAGCATAGCCTCACTACAGTGTGAGAAATGGCCAAAGCATGAAGGAGATTTTTATTCTCACAAGGTGTTTATTTTAGCTAATTTCTGTCAGCTCCTAGACGGAGATCTGATGCTTTTGCAGATCAGGAGGTTTACTATTTCAAGTCAGTTTCAGCACAGCGGAAAGCAGATGATGTTAAGGGATAATACTTGTCTGAATGTCGTAACAGATGTTTCTGTAGGAAATGGAGTGGAAACACTGACAAACAGGAATGTTGACTGTTTTTTGGTTTATGGCCACATTAAAGCTGCTGAAAGGATCATGTGACACACCTTCATAGATGGTCTGATTCATAAATCCTTTTCTTTGGGTCTTAGTTTTGATGATGGCACCAGCAGCTCATCTCATTTTTATACTGTGCTTCACTATAAGGCATGCACTTGGCTTGAGTTTAGAGGAAATTTGATCTCTCACATAAAGCCTAGCAGGCAATTTCTGGTGTTATGGTAGAGGACACTCTGTGCTTTTCTCCTGCAAAGGGGAATTCATTGATCAAGTGTCTTCAAGCAGATTTGGGTATGTTATTCCTTTTACTTTCGTATTGTAAACGTGTCCTCATTCCTACAGTAAAAAACCAGAGCTTTCCTCCGGCTTGCTGGCTTCCCCTTAGTGGTCTTTGTCTTCCCTCCTAGGAAACAGTTTGAATGTGTCAGAGGAGTCCCAGTTCCTCAGAAAGGCGTCTGGCCAAGAACCTGACCAAGTTGGTCTGTACTATTTCTCTCATTAAAAGCCCACTTCTTCCCCCAAAAAAGTCATCTGTGAGCAGTAACAAAGGATTAATTGTGGAGTCTTGGGACTTGGCAGAAGTGCGTATAAATGAAGTGCTTTTTTGGAAGCTACATTGCCTGTTTTGGAGATCAAAAAATAAATCCAAAATATTTCAATGTGTATCAGTGGATTAATTAATTTGATTGCCACTTCCCTTCTTCTTCTCTTTGTGGGGATTGGAATTTTAATTGCTTGATCACAGTTTCTTATTAATGGTGCAGCAAAAGGGTATGGTCATTAATTAGTACTGAATATAAGGATCTCTAAAGTTGAGCTATAGCATCAAACAAATGAGTTTAGACAACTAAACTGACTAAACTCAGAGTTTATAAGTAAATTGAATTATAATAATGAAAATACTAGAATTTTTTTCTAAGTCCCTGCATGTTGTTTTCTATGTTTACAGTGATCTGGTGGTCTTAAATATGATGGCATTTTAATATAAATATATATTTAATATTTGTATATATGTTAGACATATGTATATACTCTGAAGGTATATATATATGTATACATGTCTATAAAATAGGAATTCATAATTCAGAGTTGTTATACAATGGCATGCTTTATTTCTTTTTATTAAATGTTTAATGTTTTTAATTAATTAGGCAATTTCATTGGCAATATATACAAACCAGTATTTTTGATAGTCACTTTCTTTTTCAGTCAGTACCTGAATTTATGCTACTGTATCAAAAAGGAAATCCAGCTCTTAAGTGTAATGCTCTGAAAACAAAGTATTATCCACATTATTACTTTAATGTCCAATAGACTGTACAATCATTTTTCTGATTTTAAAACTTGATGATGGAAGTGAATTGTATAACTTCAGTTTAACTTTGCTGTATCCATGATTCTCAGATAGTGCACTGTGGAATAGGAATATGCCTATAATAGATACTGGTATCAATTTGTTTTCTGCGGTGCAGATTAAGAACTGGTTAGAGAACAGGCTGCAAAATGTAAATGTGTAGGGTCATCCTAAATTGCTGTGTATGTAGTAGGGTTGCTGGTGCATTGTTATCAAACAGCATGTTCTGCAGTATTTGCACCCAGAATTGAGAGGTAAATAGGAAATAATTGCTGATAAAACTTATGAGTCATCTGAACAGTGTGTGCCTGATTGCAGCTAAATTCATAAACTGGGCTTTGGTTATGGACGTGTAATTACAGATGTTGATGAAGTAAATGGAAAGCAGTGGCTCTGAAGTTCAAAAAATAACAAAAAATTATATAAATGGGTCAAGTTCTGCCACCTGTTTCACTCCCATATTATATTTGTGCTTTTATATGTATCCATTTAGGGGCTTTCAAAATATGAAACACACCTGCATATGCAATAGCCATAAAGTCTGGGCTGTAAAACCCAGCAGAATTCAGCCATGAATCCAGAGAGCTGTGCTTGTGTTTAGTAGGAAGTGGTATGTTATTATTTGAAGCTGGAAAAATGCTTTGGTTTGTTTGTTTGTTTTTACAGAAAGCTTGTATTTACTTCATTTTTTCATTCTATTGTGGAATTTCATATGAATACGGTGTTAGCAGCTTATCAGTGCATTAATAGCTCTTTATTCATATCCCTGGGGTTGAGCAACCATCTTCTGTCGAAATGTAGTAGAAATTAGATGTCTGTGAGTTCAGAATTTGGAAGGAATTTTCATAGGATGTACTTTCTCAAGGTAGTTTTCTTGGCTTTTGCTGTGCTTGAGACTCAGTTTTTGGAAAGAGGATTGTGTTTCTGCTCTCCTCCTGCTTCCTTTTTCATGGGATTTTGTGAAACACTGCAGCTGTCTGCCATGAATTCACCGGTACATCGCATGGAAACTTGGCTTTTAGCACATGGAAGGGCTACCTCTTTTCTTTTGTCTCATCTCTGGGGAATTAAATTCACATTTTGTGTTCCTGCTTAGGTTTTCAGCCAATTTTTTTACTTCAGCTTCCTTCCTCCCCCTGCCCCTCTCTCCTTTTCTTAATTAAAATATGCTAAGGTTGAATGGATATAGCTGCAACTGAAAAAGGACAAAAATAGCACAGATTAAATAGCTACACTATTGAGACCTGGACCTTTATTTGGAATCACATTTGTTGGCATGTCACTGTACCAGGGTTCAAAAACTGACTGGATTACTTTTTTAAACAGATGGATCATTAATCTCTAATTTTAAAGGGAACAAAATTTTGTTTGAAGTTGAACATGACTTTCACAGCTTCAACTGTTCTGCCCATGTATATTAATGACAAAGTGTTCAGTGTTAACAGGAATAGATCCACCACATCTGTATCTGTTCTGTTTCTTCGCTTCCCTAAGGCTTTGAGTACATCCGAACTGAGATGGTGACTGCTGAAACCAGTATCTCTATGACACTGGCAACAACTGCTTATTTTCAGCACCTTTGAAGATCATGTAATTTTTGGAGTACCCAAGAATAAGCACTTTGAGGAGTTAGGCTACACAGGTTTTTAGATAGTGGACTTTAGGTAGATAATTTAAAAAGTTTTAAAAAAAATCAGTCTCATCTCTTTTTGCCTGAAAAAGTTTCTGGAAGCCTGGTGGAATTCAGTTCCAACTTTTTCCTGAGAAGGGAACAAATTAATTTACGAAAATACTCAGAATAGGATTGGACAAGGAAATAAAAACATCAGTGTTGAGTGGACAGCCTTTCTGATAAACCAAAATGGTTCTTCTCAAAAAGGAATATCCCATAACATACCTAAACAGTAGGTAAGTCCTTGTGATTGAAGTTAACAGATATTTTTTAAAAGGATAAAATGATCAATGGCAAGATGGGCACTAAGGTGTTTTAGGAAAAAGTAGCAATAGGTGCTCACAGAGCCTGGACTCTAGATTTGTACTGGTTTTTCTCCGTAAAATTTTTATGAAGTGCCTTGAAAATAATGCTGCTGAAGCTAATCACCTGATCTGTGGTTTTGACAGGAACACTGTTGTTGTTCTCCACTCTTCTAAATACTTCTTTTGCTTTCATTTTGAACTCAAAAACTTCAGGTGGCTTTCCCTAATTTAACATCCTTCACCACAATGCCCTTTTGTAATTTACCCACCCTTTTGTTATTCAGTCATTCCCAGCTTCTTCAGCTGAGCTGGCATGACACGATGATCTGCCATTTCCTTGAACTGTTCTCTCACAGCATTTTAATAACTTCCCCAAATAAATTCACAATGCCCAGGCCCTTTCAGGTCATGTCACTGCTGTTTGAGTTATGGGTACAATCAAGTGGCAGCAGCCAGTGATGCAGCCACAGCTGTGTGCAGGGGGAATATTGGCTGAACCAAGGCACTTAAATGGGACGTCTTGTCTTGTCTGAGCTCTGTCAGGTTTGTGAACAGGAAGGAGGCTGTTACTGGCAGATTAGCCAAGCCCATCAATAGCAAAAGCAAAAGTGAGCCTAAACTACCAAAAGAATTAAAAAAAAAAAAAAAGAGAAAAATGTTGCAGTATTTGCCTGCCTAAAGAGGGGAATATGAAGTATACATGTAAAGAGGCACTGGGTTTTAAGAGAGTAAGATAATTTCAGAATCCTACATTCACTTTTCTTATCCATTATGGAAAAAAGCCCGGAAGAGGCTGAAATCTAATCTGACACCTTCACTCTCACAAAAGGCTCAATCTCAATTTTATTTCCCCAAGAGAAGGCTAAGAAATGAATTGGTTTTTGTTTACTCTATATATGTATGTACAAGTAGATTAGGTAAAACTTTTTCCCAGCAAACAGAAATCGTTGTTGAGATTAGTGGTGGGACTCTGACAAGTGTGAATCAGAAGCAAGATGCAAGTTGGAATCACTGGAAGTATTGCTGGGACATTTTAAGTAGGGGAATAATAGGGTCACTGCACTTGGTTGAATGTCTTTCTTTAAAACATCCCTGTACCTCAGACAACTCACAGCTTCTGTATGAAGCAATTATTGCATGACTGCTCACCCACTGTCACAGAAAGGTGGGATGGTTCTCCTGGCCTTAGAGTATATTCTGTATGTTCTTACTTTGCCTATTCTGTTCTTCTCCCTCATTTTACTCATAGCACCATACTGATGCTGGCAGCAGGCACATCTCCATCTTCTGTATGTGCACAGCTTCTGTATGCTGGGATGCTTGGTGAGCAGAAATAATGGACAGCATTGAGGGTTAACACCAGTCCAGAGGACTCACGTAGGCATGCAACTATTGAATATTCATTTATTTATTGTTTTCCATCTCTTTTTCTCTCTTCTTTAGTGAAATACATGAGAGAAGCAACCCCCTATGTGAAGAAAGGCTCCCCCGTGTCAGAGATCGGGTGGGAGACGCCTCCCCCCGAATCTCCGCGCTTGGGCTGCGCCTCTGCTGACCCGATGTCGCAGCTTTCGCTCTCCATCCACAGAGACAGGAAGACCATTCCCCTCAAGATGTGCTACGTGACACGCAGCATGACAGTGTCAGACCCCGAAAACAGGTGAACGGGGGTTTGCCTGGGTTGGGATTTCACTTTCACGTTGAATGGTTGTTGGCGTTTTCCGCACTGGGGTTGGCGAGCAGGAGCATCTCCGACCACACGCAGCAACCCAGCAAGGGAAGCGAGCCCTGCTTTGGGAAGGGTGGGTGGTGGTGTCTGAGCCATGTGAGCCGTGGCTCAGCTTTTGGGTTATGCCAGAGAAACTTCGATGCAGTAATCCAGCACTTTTGTTGGAAATAGAATCTCTTGTTTTTATCCTGATTAAGTGTCTGCTTTTGAAGGAAAAGACACTGTACACAGTTTAATTGGTTACATCCTCCAGGCTGCCTAAATCTGATTCCTCTAAATTGCATTTTCTTTCCTTTTTTTAATGAATATTGTTTTAGGAATGGTCTGGTTTGAGTATTCAGTTCTGGACATTAAAGTCAAGAAGAGGAGAAAAGTTCCACTTAGAAGGCATTAATGGGGAGTTTTTGTGACTTGTTCTTTTTCTTGATGTTAAAAATAGGATGAGGTTTTACCAGCCCTTATTTATAACATATGTGGAACAGCTGCACTGCACCAGCACATTCCCTGATCCCTTCTCTAACAGCTGCTAATAAAAAAGGGAACAGTCAAGTCAGTGATACAGACTGATTCTCCATCCAAATAATGGCCTTTTCATTTTTCTGCAGTGCTCAGAAGCTGAGTGTAATGCCTTTGATTCTCTGCATTTACATATAGGCATAAACAAAAGTTACATTTTCATTTGCAGAGAAGGATAAGGAGAAATGGAGAGGGTAGAAAGTGGCTTGGGGAGGATGGGTTTCTCTGTAATCTCCTGTACTGCAATTCAGAAACTTTATTAGTATATGTGTAGTTTTCCATATTTCCTTTTTATATTTGTCTGACCTTTTAATTTTCCCCCTCTGTGCTTTATTCTTTAGTATGGCTTTACTGTGCCTTGGCTCTTCATCTCACGTAGGAGTTGCCACCATAGTCAGTGGTAACTGACTGCTACAGAAGTGCAACTGTAAACCAGAAATAATCCTAACAGTCCTTCTCAATTTAGATCAAGATGTTTATTGATATTGGCTACTTTTTTTCCCCCACATATGTTTGCATAGTTTAAGGTTTGACAGCTGTATCACTTGTCTCAGAGTGTGTCTTTCTCTCTGCCATTAGAAATATAGGTCACATTTTTTGAATCAGTACCATGTAATGATAGTTTGCCTGCATTGACTTTATTTTGTCATGTTTTTTCCCCTTTCTTTTTTGACTTTATTGTAGTTTGCACCTTCTGTCACCCTCCGAGTCCTCAGTTGGTTTGAGAGCCAGGACTGGTTCAGGGACACACATTCATTGCACATGATACCTCTGCAATGGAGCTGACTTTTTTTTGAAGTATGCTACAAATGTATGTGTTCTTCAGTGTTACTAGGAAGTAATGTGTGGGAGAGTCATATTGCTTGTTATCATGGTTTTCATTTTGTGTTGCTGCCATTTCCTGTGGAAAGAGTGACTTCTGATTTTTACTGTTGTCAGGCACAATGCAGTCTAAGATGGATTTTTCCATCCAAGCATGCAGTACCTCACCGTCATACTGGTTGCTTTGTCGTAGTAGCACCCCATGGATTAGCATCTTTGCTGGTTTCAGTGTTTTTTAACAATTCTGAACACTGGAACTCATATTTCCCAGCATAAATGCTATAACAATGCAGCGACCCTTTCCCACTGGAATGCCTTCCAAGATAGTAATCTGATTCTAGAAAAATCATTTTTTTCTTTGCTTAGAGCAGAGCCTAAAACATGTCCTTACATGCTTACAACACTTCTGTTTCATAATCCTGTGACCTGACACACATAGATTTTGTAACTGATGGTGTCACTTTGCTGGATGGCTTTAAGAGAGCTCTGCTGGCAGGATACCAGAGCCTATGTTGGCCATTAAAGGCTCCTTTGGACTATAACTGAGCTAAATTTCATTTAAGAGCAACTGTGGGCATGGAAAGCCTGAGTTTTCCAGTGCAATGATCTCTTCAGTGCAGGCTGGGGATAATATCAGTGGCCTTTGGGGACCAGGATGAGCTGATTTGATGTTCGGCATGAGAAGATACCTATGTTAAGGGACCCAAAAGGAAATACTTGCTTGTTGGCACTGAATTATCTCCAATTCTTAGAAAGCTGCGGTGAAATGTGGATTTAATGGGCATGGAGAAGTATTGTTTTTCCCATTAGAGCTGGTAGCCCTGCATAGGATTTTTTTCCTCTCATGAAAGACTGACCCC
Organism: Donacobius atricapilla; assembly: GCA_013397315.1. NCBI lineage: Eukaryota > Metazoa > Chordata > Aves > Passeriformes > Mimidae > Donacobius > Donacobius atricapilla. Next base: position 501,309 of record WBMY01020820.1, read on the forward strand.
AGTTCAGAGATTCTCAAATCCATGTCTACTCTCAGATGGTTTGGTGAGCTTGTTATTTTGGCGCAGAAGTGAAATCTGATGCTTTTAGAGCCAGCAGTTCTCAGATGTCTCCTTCATCTGATTTGCCTGTGGGTTCACTCTGGGGGAGATTGGAAATTGTCTTTCCTGTTACCTGATTAAAAAAAAGCTGTAAGATACCAAGGAGAAAATCCTTAATACAAACCAATACCAAAATTAGTGTGTAGGATTTTTTTTTAGTAATAAAAACGTCAACAGGAGAGAAGATGCAGAGCATCTACGCCATTCTTCTCTAGGTGAAGGACTTGTTATATTTTAGGCTGGAAGAAACTGGTTAAAATAAGTGCTATGCAAAGCAGTTGTTTGCCTGTGTTTTCACTGGTAAGTGACCTTTTTGGTGGCCACAGCAAAGGTTAATGTCAGGCCTCACAGAGGAGCATCCCCTCCCAGTGAAGGGACATGTGGAAATGATCATGGCTAGTAATGCCAATAAGCAGAAAATCTTGCTGCAGTGTGGGAAGCTTTCCATCAATCCCTGGTGATGATATTAAGGAACAGGAGAAAAAAGTTCTCTCAGGTGAAATTTTTTCTGTTGGTGCTTTTAAAATTGTGGGACATAATACAGTGGTACTTCTGTACACAGCACAGGAGACATGACATTCCCTGGAGAAATGAAACAATGCTGTGTGGACGCAAAAGGTTTTCTCATCTGCTTTTGAAGTCACCCTAAAATTCTGCATGCTCATCTTTCAGCCCAACCCAAGAGATGTGGGCCTGATCCTGTCAGCACTTGGTGTGCACACGTCATGTTCTTCCAGTGTCAGGAGTCCAAAGCAGTGTGATCCTCACAGGGAACTTCAGCAGAGTCCAGCCTTAATGATCGGGTTATTCATGGGCAGGATTTGGCTCTCTGATGGGATAGGTTTGCTTTGGTCTGGAAGTTAAGAAAAATGGACCAGGATAGATTCCCCGCAGTGAACTTTTCCTGTCATTGTCCATTTCAGCATTGGACTGAGAATTACAATCAGAAGATAAAATTGAGTAGGTATGTTCTATAGGTGTGTGTTGGGTTTGCATGGCCAGGTTCTGGTTGCAGGGGAGCTACAGAGGTGCTTTCTGTGAGAAGCTGTCAGAAACTTCCTCCATGTCCTACAGTGCCAATGCCAGCCAGCTCCAAGATGGACCAGGTCAAAGCTGAGCCAATCAGGAATCAGTAGTAACACCTCTGTGATAACATATTTAAAAAGGAAAATAAGAAAATTACTTTCAGATGTAATTGTGGCCAGAGAAAATTGGAGTGAGAATATGTGAGAGAAGCAGCCCTGCAGACACCCAAGTCAGTGAGGAAGGAGGGGCAGGAGGTGCTGCAGGTTCCAGAGCAGAGATTCCCCTACAGGCTGTGTTGCAGCCCATGGTGAGGTAGCCGTGCCCCTGCAGCCCACAGAGGATCACAGGGGTGCAGAGATGCACCTGCAGCCCATGGAGGAGCCCATGCTGGAGCAGGTGGATGCCCGAAAGAGTCTGTGACTGTGTGGGAAATCCGTGCTGAAGCAGGTTCCTGGCAGGGACCTGTGGAGAAAGAAGCCTAGGCTGAAACAGGTTTGGTGGCAGGACTTGTGACCCTGTGGGGGATCCATGGAGGAGCAGCCTGCTCCTGAAGGACTCACCCGGTGGAAAGGGAGCCACACTGGAGCTTCATGAAGATCTGCAGCCCCTGGGATGGACTCACACTGAAAAAATTCATGAAGGACTGCATGAGAGGAACCCCACAGTGGAGCAAGGGAAGGGCTCCTCTCCCTGAGCAGCAGCAGAAACAACCTGTGATCAACTGTGTAACCCGCATTCCCTATCTCCCTATGCCACTGGAGAGGAGTAGATAGAGCCTAGAAAGAAAGGAAGTGTGGGGGGGGAAGATGTTTTTAAGATTTATTTTACTTCTCAGTATTCTGCTCTCATTTTGTAAGTCATAAATTCAGTTAATTTCCCGAGGTTGCCGCCTGTGTTGTCTGTTGATGGTATTTGGTGAGTGATTGCTTGTTGGGGGTTAGATTTGGTTTTCTTTTTTCCCTATAGAATTTTTTCCCACAAAGTCGCTAGGAGACTAATTGCTGGGTACTTATGGGCGCTTGACCAAAACAATACAAGTGGCCAGGAAAGTGTAGCACGAGGCCACACCCTTTTTTGGTCTCAGGGAGTTTTTCTCTCCGAGGGAAAATAAGTGATACCACGAGGTTTTGGGAGATAAAGGGCAGGGGTGGGGGCAGTTTTCGCTCTCTTGCTCNCTCCTGGTCCTTATTTCAGCTTAGGAACCTGTTATATTTCCTGTCCCCTGTCCACTAGTGGAGGGGAGTGATAGAATAACTGTGGTGGGTGCCCAGAATTCAGGGTCAACCCACTACAAGGTGGCAGAGGAACTGGCTGGTATCCATCCATTCTGGACTCCGCACTGAGCTGCATCTGGGAATTACCTGTGCTTCCCAAGACATCAAGAAGGTGCAGAACAGGACAGACTGAGATCTACTTATTCCAAAGGCAGCAATAGATTCAAGCAGCTTCATTTCTTTGAGGTGTGTTTTTGTTGTTGTGGTTTTTTGTTTTTTTTTTTTGCATTAGAAATACTGGTTCACTGAATGAAGCATTCACAAGATCTATTGTGAAGTCATTGCTCTCCAAACTTCCTTTTACACACATTTTTAAATAAAAATTTCTTCTTACATTATTTAATAACAGTAATGTCGGTAATGTGCAGTAATAGTGAGATTTAACATTTTGAGCTGTAGTTGATGTATAAGTATGTAACTTATGCAGCATGAAATAGCACTGTGATTCTAAAATGGCATTTCAAAATCTTAAATATAAAACAAATTCTAGTGAATTTGCATGTATTTACTTTTGTTACAATAAGACATGAAAACAAACGTTGGAGCTTCTTTAAGAAAAAAATGAGTTTCAAACAGATTTAATATGGCATAGTAGAAACAAGTCCTTGCATCAAAAAACTTGAGTCACGAATGTTCACAACAAATATAAGACATAAGCAGAAGATTGTAAAGATGCAGTAAAAAGGCAAACATCTTGAAGTAGATGAGGGAATGAAGGACCAAGGAGCTCCTGTACCTCTTCAAGTTCCTGCTTATATAACTTAAGGGGAACTGAGGGGCCAGGGAGGCAAGTATTAGGCAGTAGAGAAGGTCTGGATATCTCTCATGTTGATGAAAACATGGTTTGGCTCCTGCCCCCACCCTGCCTCAGTCCTGTTTAGTGAACAGGACCATTCCTTGGTTCTGCCAGGTATGAGCAGGCTCTGGTGTGCAGAGCAGATGCTGATTCTCCTCCAAGAGCAGTGTGTACCTTTGCAGCCTGGGGTTTTCCCTGCTGTTGGGGGAATGGTTTCCCTGAGTCATGTATGCTTGGGGCTCACAGAGGGCAGGGCTCTGCCACAGAGTGACCAGAGAACCAGAATGAGTTACATTCTCTTGGAGAGCACAAGTCACACTTACCTTGTTTTCCGCCTCTTAGGAGGTAGTTTGATAGCACTGAGCACAGCCAATGACACTGGCAGTAGCAAGCACAGATGGGGTTAGGTGCTGGGCAAAGGCTGAGCCCTGCCCCAAGGAGTAAGGAGGTGATGGCTCATTTCCACCGCTGTGCTGACACTGCTGACACGCCGGAGCTGTGTCAGTCCTGAGTGGACATTCATAGCTCTGTGGGACTTCCTGGGGAGGTGGACATTTTTTTTCCCTAATTCACAGTACAAATTTAGCTCAATTGGGCTCTGGTTTAGGAAACTTGGGCCTTTTTTCTGTTACTGTATGTTGTAGGTAGGCAAAGACAGCTTATGTCTGCATGGGGGATGGAGCATAAACAAAGATCTAGAACGGGTGCATTACCAGTGTTAAAAGCTGCCCTCCACATCTCCTCAAGAAATTTGTGCTTTGCTCGTTGTGTTGTTATTGAGCTGCTCTCTGGCTGTAGAACTTCTGTGAACTGCAGAGACCATACTTGATTCACAGTGTTGTTGTGAGCTACAGCTTGAGATCCTTGGATGAAAGGCACATAGCAGTTAATTATCATTATTGGTACAGACATGTTTTATTATACAAATATCAATAAGTCCTTTGAAGAAGTCATTGAGCCTGCTCAAGTTAGTCTGATTTATATCAAGAATTTTTGCTAGCGTTTGGTTTTTTTTCCTGGTGGGCTGTGTTTATTATCTCCTTAGATTACTATATCAACAATCCAACATTAAAGTAAAGCAACTTGCAAGAGTGTAATTCAAATCCAGAAAAGAACAAAAGTGATGATAATCAGGGTGAAACTCTGGTTGACTCTCCCCTCATCCTTAAATCACCCAGTTGTGCTATAACAGTGTGCTTGGTGTGTTACAGCCTTGCCCACAAAAGGCTGCAAATTTAAAGTCATGATGAACATATGTTTTTAACCTTAGCTTTCAACTATTTTACTGTAATGGATCCAAATCCAGCTTTTGTGTGAAGCTGTATGGCTCTTGTGTTCCTGTACTTTACTTGCTAATCTGCTTACAAAATTTGCTCTTTATTGGAAGGGATGAACAAGTAGGCAGCCCATGAGGTTTATCTACTGTTGCCGCTTTCAAGCTGAGAGAAGTTAGGTAGTTTAGCTAAAAAGGCATTGGCTGCATCCCCTTCAGAAGTCTGAGAGTAGGAGAGGGAAGAAGTTGGGGTATGGGCAGCAGGAGTGGAGTTGTGGGGTGGGTCATGGGGAAGGCCTCCTCTTCCTCCTCGATACATTGCATGGATGTGGGACCCCTCTCAGTAGCCAGGGTCATTGCATTCAGGGCTAGGGTTGTCAGATGAGGGACCTGTAACATTGCAATTTTTTCTCTCATAACGGTATTTTGGGGGCAAGTAATTAACTGCTGCAATTAATAATTCATTAACTAATAGATTTAATAATTAATGGTTCTGTAATTGGTTGTCTGACAGTTCTCTGTCATCTATATCATCTGTCTTTTGGGCAACTCTGCAATTGCTGGTGCATTTTGCAAGCTGCAGTCATGTATATTGATAAGGGGCAGTTTTCCAAATCTGTAGGAGCTGGAACTCTGAAACCTCTAGGCAGAAATGGTGATTTTTAAAATTGTGTTTCATTATGCAGAATGGTTGTTTTCTGTCATTTGTGAAACGCCTCAGCAGCCAAACAGTTTTAGTCTGGGTCATACCAATTTTTCTCTTAGCCTCAGTTTCTTCTCATCTTTCTTGAAAAGCCACTGAGATCAGACATTTCTGTCGGAATATCCCTCCCATAAAGATGAGCATTTTTGTCTTTTTTGAGACAAATCACCAAACTAGGGTGAACTGCAATACTTTTTTTTTCTTGATGATTTAAACTCTTGATGAGTTAAATCATGTCAAAATAGGTTTCTGATGTCCTAAAGACTGCTGTAGTCCTTGGGCAATGGTTCAAGAACTGAATTACTGGAAGATGTGCCAGGATCTGGGGACACAGTGGAAACCCCTGGGTTTTCCTGCAGGGTATTTGAGATACCAGTGTAGAACTGGACAGTTACAGCATATTGTGACTGACCTTCAATCTCTGCAAGTCCTGGTGAATCTGGGACTAGGCATGTCTCATTTTCTTGAAAAAAAAAATATTAATATTTTCTCCTGGCATAATAATATGGGGCTTTTCTCCCTTCCTCATCCTTTTGGGCCATACAGATGAGCTCTTGGTGTCCTTCCCATCTCCAACATAAATCAAATAGGAATGGGTAAACTCCTGCATGTGTAACTCAGAAGCAGTGTCTGTGCATGCATGCATATATGTGACTGTAAATAAAACTTTATGTGTCTGTGTGTTTATATGTGAGATGGGCTGAAGATGACCTGATAGGAATAAAATGTGTCACTGTGAGTTGGGTGGTGAGGAAGGATGTGGATGATGAGGAGGTGGCAATAACTGGCTGGAAGAATGCTTTCGGCTGGATTTTTGATTAACAAACTTTTAACCAAGGTCTTTCTTTCCTGTGAAAATATTAAATAATGAAAAAAAACCCCATATGCCGGTGGGGTTTTGTGTTGCATTTTAGGATTTTTTTAGCCATTGCTTCAGCTAGGGGAGTTTTGAAAAAGTCAAAGAATTTTGATTTTTCCAATCAGCTTCAGCTGTAGAGGGTTGAGCTGAGAAATGCAAATAAGAGCAAAGGAACTGGAAATTATTAAGGTGAAGGGGAACAAAAAGAAATGCTTAAGAAATGCATGAGGGAAATGCAGAACCTTGAGAAATGCATGGAGGGAAGAGAGGAGCACAAATAAAGAAAAAGTGATTAAAGAAGAAACTAACCAGCAAGGCAGAGCAACAAACCCAGAGAGTGAAGAATGCAGCAGACTTTGCTTAACAAACACTTCTGTAAAGAAGGAAAAAAACAAAGCTGTGCCGAGATGGAGAAAGAGAAATGCTCCAAGAAACGTGTCACAGAATAAAGGGAAGGGAAGAGCAGTGGAAGTGCAGCAGGGAAGAGGAGAACAAATAGTTAATCATGTTTTTATGTGCATCTGTATGTAAAGTTATGTCAGTGCAGACATTCAAGCTGCTGATAAATAATGTTGAAGAGCAGTTTAAAGACCCCTGAGATCTCCCAAAGAAAGAAAGTTGATGTGCAAGGGTTTCAGTTTCCTGCTCTGCTCCCAGTCCTCACCTTCTTTGTGTTATGGCTTGGAGAGAGTGACAGCCTTGAGGCTCTTTTTCATGCCTGGCTGATGTCCTGTGCTCAGTGCTGGGCATTCCCTCACCTACCAGCCCATCTGCAAATTGGATTTCAGTCTCACAGCTCTGATCTGGCCTGATCTGCCATTAATTAAGGAGTAGGATTTTCAGGTGATGTATTTAAAGCTGCTCCCTCCTGCACCTCATGTATTCACAAGTATGGCAACAAACGACGTCCACAGTGTGTGCCCTGGTGGTGGGCTACCATCAGAGGTGCCCCAGCTCTGTGTTGGTAGATGCTGAGGCTGATCCTTAGTGCTTAGGTTGTGTGTGAATACTTTGTTATTTCAATACCCTCTGGTCACTTCTAGCTTGCTTTCTCTTCTGTTTCTGCTGGTGGAAATTCCCGTTTAACTGTAGTAAGAGTTCTGCTGAAGTTGATACTTCTCATCACCTACATACAGCCTTCCCATCAGTCTCTGTGTCTCTTCAATGGGAAGATGGGTCTACTGCCAATTTTGAAAGTGTCAGGAGGTGACCTATGCACACTGTCTCCAGAGAAGCTGGTAGTATCTCTGGGAGACTGGCTCCCAGGTGCTGCCTCTCCCCAAAGCACTCTGAGGCCAGTAATTGATCCAGGAGGAATTTGTGGCTTTGTTGTCATGCTTGTCTGGCTTTGGTTTTGCTTCACTTGGCAAAATAAGCAGTGATCCCTGGGATTCTTGATCATGGAACCCAAAAAGCAGATCTATAACATAATGAGGCATTGAGACATACCCTGCTAGATAAGGTGGACCTGCAGTTTCTGTCTTCCAACAAGATTTTCTTCTGTGACAGTTCATCCACAAGACAGAGCTGATTTGTCAGCACCCCTACTAATTTTTGCTGTTTTCATATCAGTTTTAACCCATGCTTGTGGATCACATCCTCTTCTGTCCCCTGGGTCCAGCACTTCCTAACAGCAACAGTGGCATTCCTTCTCAGAAGACATCTAATTCATCTCCAAACGCATGTTCTCTTACTTATGCAGCAGCATGAGACCCTCCACCCTCTTCTCAATTTGAAGGGGTTATTTACCACTCTTTCCAGCTGCAGTCATATGCTCTTTGCCAAGCCCAGATGCAGTTCCAGCTGCAGAAGGTTTGCTTTGCTGCTTCTGCTTTGAGGTTGGCTGTGACTTTGCATCAGGGAAAACAGCTGCTTCAGGGAGCTGTGGTCAGTGTATTGAATATACCAATCACATCTTTTGTTCTTAAAATTTCAGCATCTTCTAAAGTTAAATCAAATTCCTGACGTCTCTTATGAAATAATGCTGTTTGTGTTTTTTTTCTCAAATAGTTGACCCCAGTTGCTCCTTGAAACAGAACTTTTGCTGTTGTTTTGTGCTGAATCCACTGTGAAGAAGGTTGTACTCTATATTCCTGGATTACCAAAATTCAGTACAATTACAGCCAGAATATAAAAGAAAAAAAATCAAGAAAGTAAAGTTTAAGAGATCTTTTGGGCACTGTGGTATAAGATCCTGCTCTTTAATGTCCATATAATTTAAAAATGATTCAATTACTTTTGTGGTTGCTCTGGGTGGAGAAGGCAGTGTGTGATGTCTCTGCAGATTGATCAGCATCTGCATGCAGTGGTTTGAGCAAGTCATTGCAGAACCAAATCCTTTCTTTACTTGCATGTGGCACAACTTCACTGATAACCCTTTTATTAAAGCCCAGCTGGTGGCAAATGGAAATTAAATCAACTGTGACAGCTCATTAGTGATATATACACCCTCTGGTTGGACATCAGTCTAGTCCAGCTCCCAGGAAAGTATCTACATCATTTTTAGCACTGTAAGCTGAAATCACCAAGTAAATGTTATCACAGCAAGTACCCTTCTGACAGCGAGGGGACCAAGAGCCTTTCACATAAAAAAAATTCCACTTGATTACCAAGTAGCGCTTGCTTGGTAAAATTGCTTTCACGTCCATTTAGGTTCATCAAATGAAGATGCTTCTTCAGAGAGTTTGCCAGGGAATTTATTGCAAGCCTAAGTCTCCCTCTGAAATATTTTCCTTGCAGACTAAGCCCAAAGTTTCCATTGCTTAATTTTAATGTATTCTGTTCCTGGTTCATCTCCTGATGCTGCATGTAGAATTCAAAAGAACCTTAAGAGGCATTTAAAATTTATTTTACAACAAAACCTACAACTATTTAAATATAAAACAGGTTGTGTTCTTCTAAATCCCCCCTTTTCCTGGAAAGGCACTTAAGTTTGTACACTCAGAAAAAACCAAAATTACTTACTGTGGTTTCATGGTGCAGACAGTGATGGGAGGAAACAGAGTGAACAGTTTGGCCTTTGACTCATCTTTAAGTTTGCAAAGTCAGTGAGAGACTGTTTTGTTCCTCTCTGTGCCAGTGCAAAATCAAAGTAGTGTGATGGACTTGAGTAACTCTGGCTCCAGCTTATCATTAACTTCAAGGGATTTACTCCACACTTTAATCAGTCAGGAATACATAATCTGACCCGGGAAGAGTCATGAACTGTAACTCAGTGCCTGATTTGGTCCTGAGCCAATGCTGGTGGCAGAAGTACTTTCAAGGGTTTTGATAAAAGGTATTTCTTAGATAATGAACACTCCTATAGAAAGAAGCTTTATCAAATGAGTGATATGCTTTATGGAATGAGTATGGTCTACCAAACATTTCCTTTCAACTCCTTCTGATCCTCTGTGAAGTAAAAAGTCTGATGAAGAGAGGGAGGGAATTTTCCTTTTATGTGCCAGGTTACAGCATTTGGAAGCACTGGGTCTTGTGTCACCCCATGTTCTGCGGGTAGAGAAGGGGATGCTGGAAACACTCCTCAGCTCACTGAGGGTCTTTGAGAAGGAGAGAGAAAATTACTCTTTTATTATAAGGTTTGCCAAATGATCTCTGAGAAAATGTGATATCATTCATATGCGTTGCCAAGCTGGAGAGGTGCTGCGCATCTTGGCAGTCATCTAGAGCTAACATATAATTCCTTTGGGTTAGTATGGGCTTTATCAAAAACAGCTCCATATGCAGTATTTACATAACTGTGGAGGAGTGTGAGAATAAACACAGCTGTGGCATTGCCCTAAATATTTCAGTTCAGTGGGGAATTAAGGGAACTTTATCACTGAACTGCAGATAAACAGAAGTCAGTAAGAGGTGGTCAGTTTAGCCAAGGAACAAATCAAAACTATAATGGCTAGACTGCTGGAAATATTTAAGTGCCTTAGTCTTGCAGTTTACTAAGGTCACTGGTATTTTTTTCTTTTCAGAAAGTATGGAAATGCCATCAATCAGCTGCTATACAGAAAGCCTCATCCAATTGGACTGGTGAATCAAAGCAGTGTGGGCCGAAAGGCAGTAAAGGAAAGAGTTTTTAGGGATGCAGCACTTTCAGCATCTGATTGCAGTCAGAGCCCATGGGTTTCTGGGAGGATTTAAAGTTTCTTTTAATATCTCCATCCCAGCTGACTGTGGAGACAGGAGTCCTGGGTTCTTGGTGGAAATCTGCAAGCTCAGTTTCCTAAGGTTTTCTAGTCCAGATCCTACCGCAGTCGCCAGTGGCAGAGTTCAGACAGTTGAGAATTTAAGCTTTGGGATGTGTAAATAGAAGTTGGCCTATGTAGCAGCTTGCTGGGGAATGATGCTTGCAGATGTATTTCTGGGAGTGGACAAGTGCTGTGGTTAAAAAGAATAATTTTCAGTGGGGTCAAAGCAGCATGCATTCCTGTTTTGAACTAAGTTTTGAGAAGAGTAGTAGTATTGTCCAGTCGTCTTGTTACTCACAGAACAAGGAAGACTTTCTGTAATTATTAGTGTATCACCATCAAACTTTGGTGACTGACAAGCATTCCCAAACTAGCTCTATTAGAAGTCGCTGAGGGATGAGTATTTTTGCAAGCATGGCTCAGTATGTGTGTATGCATATGTATACTAAAATTTAGATTTTGGTATGACATTTGAATATGTAGATATTAGAATGAATATCCATGGTTTAGAACCCCTTAAACACAACTGCTAACAACTGTCTAAATGTTCATTATTTTAGGGGATAGAACTCTTGTACAAATACTTTAATAGTCACTATCAAGACAAACACACTTTGATGAAGGCCCAAGTACTAAAATACTGTGTTAATGTTTTGGCGTTAATGCACTTGTTTGAAGGAAGAATTTACAAATTGAAGGTAAACAAGTTGCCATTTGGAAGCTCTTTCAGCTCTCAATAATTTATTTTTAAGTCAAAACCTGCTACAACTCTAACTTGATAAAGAAATCACACAAGTTTGCTGCTGTTCCTTTGCAGATGAAAAAGCAGCACTTTCTTCTGTGTCTTTAGAGTCTGTTCAGCATTTTGTCTACTGCATGATGTACAGTGAGTTTGTAGGTGGAAGTCCCCATGTAGAAACCACAGGCTTTGTAAAGAGCATTGTTTCACACAATCTGTATGGTGCGTTAACATTTTTCAAATACAGCACAGTACTGCTGTGTTGTCCAAATATTTTTTTTTTTTTTAAAGAAGTATTAAAATGAGAGACAGAGGACTGAAAATCCTGATGGCTACTCCTGGCCTGTTCCCTGCCTTGTCTGGGCTCTTCACTTTTCCACTTTTTTGTTGGTGAAATGAGAATGCTGTCACTGACCTCATTCATGAAATGCAGTAAGATCTCCTGCCAAAAACCGTTCCATAAGTAATAAGCAACATTTCACTGATTACCACAATGTATTTTGAAAATCCAAGCCTGTCTACTTTGTTTTTGGTGGTGACTGCCTACTAGAACATGCTACAACTTCAGTTCAGAGTCACAGTGGGACTCAGCAGTGGGAGAGCTGTGTTTGTGGTGGAAAGACAGACTGGAGTATGGTGGCTGTGCATGATCGTAATGATCAGTGGACACAAATGGCTAAATCCTAACCATGAAGGAGATGGCTGTTTCTAGCAGCTCAGAAAAAAATGAGAGTGTGATTTGGAATGTACATATCTATAAATACAGTTTTCTAGTTCACAAGACTGCCATCATGTATCAAGGAATTTTGCTTTGGTACCTGAAACTGAAAATTTGGTGCATCTTGGACTGGCTAAATAAGAACATTAATTTTCAGATAGTGCTGGACTGCAGTAGCTTTACTGAGGAGACATGCATTACTGTGTTGGCTCAGTGCTTCCTGAAAATCAAGCCACTTCTTAAACTATCCAGTGATTTAAGACCCTAAACAGTTCAGCTGCTGAGTTTGGAAAATCATGACCTTTTCTATATTTAGAACAGTGTCTACATGGAAATCTCCCCTTCTCAAAATGGACAAACATGAAACCAGGGATCCTTCCTCTCTGAGCCCTGGAGAGCTGTGCAGATCGAGTCACTCTCTGTTCTGGGTTCTGCTCTGGTTTAACCAAATAATTAAAACCTCTTAATTGTTAGTTAAGCTCCAAATTGCTGGATTTTGTAATTGCACAACAAATATTTGCATTACAGTACCACTTTGAACTTCAACCTGAATAAATTCCACTGAACTGATTAATTTTCTGCTGCAGAAAGGAGTCATTGTGTGTCCCAGAGACTGGGAAGCTGTACACAGCACAGAAGTACATGCTTAGGCTCAGATCCCAGGTCAAATTTGGGAGGGTAACATTCGGGGCTGTCACTGTACTTTTATAATAAAAAGGACAAGTGTGATACAGAGTTGAGTGATGGGCAATGACCAGAGCTTTATTTTATAATTGCCACATAAAGATAAAACAGGCTATTTGTTGGTTATTTAACAGATGTGCAAGTAAAATGGCCCACAAAGCTATAAAGAGCACACAAAGCCCCACTAATAAGTAATAACTTCACTAAGAACAGAGTTGAAATAGCTGCAGCTGCCTGTCAAAGCACTTCTGTTGTTGTTAGCAAAGGTGTTGGCACAGGTCCGATTACCACAGTGAACAGGATTTATTTTCCTGAAAACTGTGTTCAGTTGTACTTTTCAAACCATGGTGGAAATCCACAGGATAGTCCAGTAGGAATGTTTTCTTTGCAAGAAAACCCATTTCCTTCTACAGGAATGTGAAAATCTGTAAAAAGTGCCTGCCAGCAGCAATCATATTATTGTTGTTAGCACTTTCTTGCTGTCACTGTTAGCAGGATCTAAATGGAGCACTGAGGATGCTGGTGACTCCCAGAGAAGGCCAGTTGTGCTACGCCTGTATTAATGTGTAGTGATATCACTGCAACCACAGAACAATCCTAGAAAAATTACTCTGTTTGGGTTGAGGATGATTTTAATTTATCTCTGCATGTATAAAATAAACCCACTGAAAAACTTTGGTTGTGCCACGATAACCAGCTAAGGAAGGCAGCTGCTTATTCCTGGCTTCTCCACACTCATCTTCCATGTAGTTTGCCATTCTAGGCAGTATCCATGTAGTGAATGTTCCTCTCGCCTTTATATTTGAAACTCCTATTGAAAATGCTGTATGTGGGATTGCATCAGCACTGGCAAATCCCCTTCTCAAGGATGTTATCATAATGCCAGTATAGACCTGGCTTCAGTTAAGATGATCTTACTCTATTGAGGTATTGTAAAGGTAGGTCTCAATATTAGTAGCCTTTTTAACTCATTGCATTCACTAAACAAGGTAATAAATTTAGCTGCCTTTTAGTGTATGAATGAACATAATATTTTTCCCCCATTTTTCTAGAATTATTGAAGTTCATTCACCTGATGCCAAGCACACCGTGGTGCTCAGGAGTAAGGATTCGGCTACAGCCCAGGCCTGGTTCAATGCCATCCACTCCAGTGTCAATGAGCTCATCCCCAGGGTGATTGCAGAGATCAGAGACCAGCTGGGTAAAACAGGGATTGCTGGAAGTCGAGAGATTAGACATCTAGGCTGGCTTGCAGAAAAGGTAACGAAAACATTCTTATTTTCATTTCTAAGCTCTCTATCTCTTATTCTCTGTTCCTGAATTCAGCCTGGTCTGAAAGCAGGGACTAAATGTGATTCTGGGGTTTGATTTACTTTTCCTTGAAGACCTTTCTTTTCTTAACATGCCATTTGTTGTGCTTTGGAAAAACAAGCAGAAAATTCTAACATCCCCGTAGCCTTTGCTTCTACATGCCAATTAACAAAGACTTTCTTGGGAGATGCAAAAGTCTCATGTCAAGTTCAAGGATGGGACACGAGTCACAAAAACTGACCCCAGCCCTTGAGTTCACCTGCTGTCACAACTCCTATCATGTATATGAGTTGTCACCTTCCTATTCCCAGCTTGGGAAGTACCTACTTACTTGGTCCATGGGCCACCCCTCTGCTGTGCCTGGCCTCTGGAGCTGGGCATGATCTACAGCTTCCCATGAAGGCTGGGAGCTTATTCTTTATTGTAACCCTGCGTTTGAGCTGAGCATCCTATCAGACTGAGCTTGCAATTGCAAGTCTTGCCCATCTTTCAAAGTTTGAGTCTTAAAAGGTTTTATGCACAGGGAAAACCTGGTGTTCAGTTCAATAGTAGTTTGGGATCTGTTGACCTGTGGAAAGACAATCCATGAATGCACAGGCGTGGTATTAGTATTAGATGATCTGATTTTAAATCAGTAGTCTCAGGATTCATTTTAGGCACTGTACCAAGTGATAAGTGTAGATTTGCTATGGTAGCAGTGTTAGAATTGTGCCTAGAAATAATTCCCATCCATCTACTGCCTGGGCAGCCATTCAGAGCATCTCTGCCCCTCCAGTTGGGGTGTGTGAAAAAATGTCCACTGTGTACACACTGCCCTTTCAACCTATACACCCAGCACAGATGTAGAAAACTGACTGTAACTGTCCTGAAAAAAAACCCAACTGTATATTTTATCTCTTTTGGGGATTTTGTACATGAAAATATGGAAGCCACAGGCACAGGTGCTGTATTTCTATCTAGTGTCCTTTAAGAAGGCACACTATTATTTTTTAGCAAAACATGGGTCCCTCTACACCACAAAGATTGCAAAGCCTTTCAGGCAGATTTTGTATCTTTTTCTATCCTTCCCTCCAAGCTCACAGAGTGGAGACAACAGCACGACTCTTTGGCCTAGTGCTGTAGAAAATGCAAAAGTTTGGGGGAATAATTTGGGATTAAAACACCACAGGATTGGTAAGTAAATTTTAGCAGTGTTCAGCTATACAGACACAGGATCTTTAATCTTGTTTTCCTTTTTGTACTTCTATAAATTTATAAAAAGCTGAACATAAGGGGCTTTTCCTGTTGTAAAATGCTTTCTTCTGAAGGGGTAACTGCTCTGTAGGAGATCATAGAGATCTTGTATCATAGATATGTATAATATTCACAGATCATCTTAAGTGGGCCCATGGCTTCTGGTTTATGAATGTCTTCTTCTTTCAGTTAATATACAATATCCCATTCACATGCTTCTCTCTTTTTCCTTTTCATTATTTTTTATTTCTCTCTTTTTCTCCTTATGGGCTGAAATCTTATTTTGTGTTACTCAACAGGGACCATTTTGAGGACTTTCTAAATTTAGTGGTGAAACTTGTTTTGCCTTTGTTAAGGTCAGGCTGTGGCTCCGTGCATGTTCCAGTGTATTTATGGTGGCTGGTACCAAGAATTAGCCTTGAGAGATTTCCAGTGACATTGTTACTGAAAAGGCAACTTGTTTTTTTCACTAAAAACCATCCAAAACTGTGCAGTAGTAACAGAGTGATGTCAAAAGTTCCCACCTTTCTCTCACGTTGGAGACCTGCTGAAAAGTAGAGAAAATCCCTACATGTGGCAAAATGTGATGTGAAATGCTTCTTATTTTCTTACTGGACTGTGGGCTGTAAAGCCTGGATGCGAGAGATAACCTGCATATACTGTGTCTGTGCCAGCTGTTTATATACTGTTCAGAGGAGGTGTTCAAGGCAGCTGGGGGACGTGCTGACCACAGATGCTCCTTGTGAAAAACCTGGGTTTGTTAGTGGGAAGAGATTAAATTCTGCAGTGATTGGTGGAAGTCACTGTGAATGCCAGTGTGGTTGTTTGACTCTGCCTGGAGATGCCAGGTGCCCACCAAAGCTCTCATTATCACTCCCCCTCTTCAACTGCACAGGAGAGAGAAAACAAAAGGCTTATGAGTTGAGATAAGGGCAGGGAATATAATTCACCAATTACCATCATGGGCGAAACAGACTTGACTTAGGGAAAAATTAATTGAATTTATTACCTAACAAACCAGAGTAAAGTAATGAGAAAATAAACTCAAATCTTAAAAAAACCTTTCCCCTGCCCCTCCCTTTTTCCCTTACTTGTGATTTTCTCTACCTTGCTCCCCTCTCTGAGGCACAAGTGGATGGGAATGGGGTTGCGGTCAGCTCATCAGAGCTTGTCTCTGCTGCTCCTTCCTCCTCGGGGGAGGACTCCTCACACTGCTCCCCTGTTCCAGGGTGGCGTCCCTCCCCCAGGGGCCAGTCCTCCGGGAACTTCTCCAACATGAGTCCTTCCCATGGGTGGCAGTTCCTCACAAACTGCTCCAGCAGCATCCCAGGTCCTGCCTGCTCCCGTGTGGGCACCTCTCTCCACGGGGCCACCAGTCCTGCCGGGAGCCAGCTCCAACATGGGCTTCCCACAGGGTCACAAAAGCATCCTGGACTGTAACTGTTGAGACAGCTTTCATGGCATCATATTATGTTACTTACATAGCATATCCTTAAAGTAAATTCTCAGCAAAATGGGAAGACTGAATTCCTCTGCTTGTTTGGGGAATGTGAAATGTAATCCCATAGAAATTTCACTGTAATTTGCTGTGATTACTCTCTGCTTCAATTAAGCTATTTCCTGGTTTGATATTTTTTATATAACTCTGCTCCAAACTTAGCTCTAAACTTCAACCTACATGACACTACAAAAATAGATTCATTATGGGAGCCTCCCTCAGGTGGGTAACATTAAAATAAATAGTAGGTGATCTAAGATACTAAGCCACTGCATGCTAACAGGATTCTACTACCTTAACTGAACTTCCCTGTGAAGAAAGCATTAAACTTGTGTGTTCAACCCGAAACTTCCACCTTGCAAGTCCACTGGTGGGCAGTGAGAGTCTGTCTGCCAGTAAATAGAGAGCTCTGCATCACTTCGAGAAAGCAAATGTTCTCTGTGGCCTTCTTACAGGCAAGGAGAAAAACAGCCAGAAGCAATCATTAGAGATGCCGTATTCCCTGTGTTATTAAGGAAGTAGCCTTGTCCTGACCTTGGCCTTATGAAGAAGGTTTCTAAGCTGACCAAGTATTAGGGAGTTGTATTAGTCACCAGCGTCCTAAAACTTCTCTGTAACTAAGAGAAATGCTGAGTTCTGGTTTGTAATGAAATGTGTGCGCTCCTTATCACTTTGTGTTTCCTGTATTTGTCTTTTCACTTTAGCAACACCTGTGCATTTAACAGCCATACAAAGCATGAGGGCATAGTTACATGTGTGTTTTAATTTTTCCAGGTCTTTTTTATAATGTTCCCTGTAAAGATACTTTAAAAAAAAGAAAAAAAAAAAAGTCATCTAAACTGAGGAGCTTTTCCAAATGCGTATTGTTTCTGCTCTTCCAGAAACACTTTCAATCCTTGTAGAAATCTCTTCTCCAGCTTTTTTCCCACCCTCTTTTTATTACTTCTGCACATCTCATGACTTACAGAGAAGCTGAAACAGGCATGGCTGCTTTTCTCCTTACATTTACCCATCTACCACTGAATTCCTTCAGGAGGACAGAATTCTGCTCTGAAGAGCTAAAACACTGGGGAAATGGTGGTTTATTTTATCACTCTCTAATGTCTGCTCCAATAGACCAAACCATTGTTGGCAAAAGCTTTATCTAAATTTTTTTCTTCTTTGATGCAAACAAAAAAAGGTGTTCTGGCAAAAGGAGTTTTGTGAAGGTAGCTTTTGCCAATTCAGCAGTCAGCCACAGAGCAAAAGCACGACTGGCTTTAGGGACAGCTGAAACTGTAGTCAGGTGCTGGCATCAAGCTGGGTCAGTTAAGAAAAAAAACCCCAAAACTAAATGAAACCCTGAGCTGTGCATCTCTCTCTGTCCTCACTGTACCAGTGATACTTTTCATGTAGGCTTGGAAGAAAGAAAAAGTCCTTCTTGCAGCTAGAGACTGTTCTCCTTTCCAGATGTCAAATGTCTTACTAGCAGTGGACTTCTTAAAATTATCTCAAAGCTCCTTTGAGAAACTTAAAAATAGGAATTGCTGCAAGTTGTCTTTTAGAATGTTAATTTTTGAAGCTGCAGAAAAAGTGACCTTATGGGCTTTTCTCACTAGATCTTGACCCCAGCACTTGGTTCCTGTTCGTGTTGCTCTTGCCTGTGCAGGGTGAGGGTGTTGCTGCTCCCACAAATCCGGTGTGGGTTTCAGAGGGAAGAAAAGACCTGAGGGGAAATAACCAAAGCAGTATGGTGAACTAGAGCTGTTTTTCAGCCCCTGACACTATCTCTGAAATGAAAAGTGTGTTAATATATTACAGGCTGTTCAGTCTCCTCAAACCTTAGATAACCATATCATTGTGTTAGTGGTGAAGTTCAAGGCATGTCACAGCAGAGTGATCTTCAGTATCGAGCTGTATATTGCAGTATTACATTTATCTCCCTGCTCTCACTCTAATTCAGAGGAGCTAGTGATAACAGGAAAATTGTGAGATGTGCAAGCTGTCCAAACAAGACTCAGGCAAAGGACATGAGAGTGTATTTGAGGTTATTTTTCTTCCCCGGTATGAAATGAAAATGTTACCATTTCCTTAGGAAGCATGTTCACAGGTTCGCAAAATAAGTAGATAGCAATAGAGCCATGTTGTTATTCTCATCACAGAGTAGTTTTCAAAGATATGGAGATCTTTAGTTAAAAATTTTACATAATTTTCAAATTGTAAAAGTGAGCTTAGGATGTCTTTGCACGAGAACACCACCAGCCCACCACGTAATTAAAACATTTTGCTATTATATAACATTATGTGTCTGATGTTATCTGATCTTATTTATTTATTTGACTTCAGCCACCTTCCTATGAAGCACAGCATCTGCTAGGCAGCATTTTAAAAAGCGCGGCATGGCTGTGTCTGTGGTTGCAGCTGCCACTGCTCCCCTTTGCACTCCCAGCCCTTCCATCATGGTGGTGGCAGTTCTGGTAGAAAAGTCATTACTTTTGGAGGGGCACCATTAATTTTCTGCAGGTTTTGTGACAGAGGCAAATCCCCGTGCAAGACAAGTAGTGAGAACCTGTGGCAAGGAAGTGGGGATTGGGAAGCTGCTGCTTCATTAAGCAGCGCTGCTTCTCTCGTGTGGCTGCCTCCTCAGGCTGCACAGTCTGAACCAGCAGCATTTTCAGGAACAAAATCCAGGTTGTACTAATCCCCAGGTCTCTCTTCTGTGCCTGGAAAGTACCTGTGCATGTTTAGGCTGAGCCTACAGCAAGCTTTGGGTTGTACTGTGTGTTAACCCAGTACAAATCAATAGATGATTTAACCTGATAAATCAACTGCTAGAAAAATGGGTGCTTGCTAAAAAAAAATATTACGGAAATGCCTAACTTATTTGCAAAGGATTTACAGATAAATTTGGAAATACTACCCACCTATAATATCCAGGAGGAAGAGCAAGGCAATTTGGTCCTGCTCTCCTATTTTTTGTTGCTAAAGAAGAATGCAATTTCTCATATTGATAATATACACCTGGACATAATCTCAAAATTGATCTGACCTTTTAGAGATTACACACACCTCAAATGGAAAACCTTCTCTCTGTCCTAGAATTAGGACAATTAGAAATTGCACTTTTAAATACCAGCTAATGACTTGCTGTGGAGCACTTACATCCAAATGAAGAATCCTGGTTTTGCCCTGTGTCACTTAACCTTGCAGCTTATTAATTACGGAACTTATTTGTTTGCTTTGTAAAGCACCAGAACAGAGTTCTTAATTACATTAACAGTCTCCATTATCTGGAAAAACGATCAGCCTGTTCTTAGGAAAGACGTAAACCTGAAATAGCATGAAGAGTAATTTCCTCTCCAAGCTTCAGTGAAGTTCCTCCTCAGGCCATTTTTACCAGCAGTGACATCGTTCTCTCCTTGCTTTCGGTGCCTTCATTAAATGGTTATATTTAGGAAAACTCAGGCTGAAAACAGCCTTTTCATTCACTGTACTGTTTTAAAGGCTTTGCCAGTCTTTATCTGTAATACACATGCTATTTCTTCTCATGCCAGTGAGAGATGAGCAAATACTGAAATTAAGTGAAGTGCTCATTGCAAGGGGACTGGAAAGAAGAATAGGTAAAAGTAAATAATGAAAAATTATGGGAATATGGTGATAAATGCATGAAGGACCTGAAATTGGAAGTCTATATTTCTGCAGTAGGAAAACTCCTCCATCAGATAGTTATAGAGCACGGTTAAGTAGCAAGTGAGCGCTGTTGTGCCTGTGGTAGCCTTCAGCTATTAAATTCTTCCTACAGGAGTTGTGCTGCAGTGTGAACTGGGCCCTGCAAATCCTCCTGCCCCTTCCCATGAGGGCTGCATTAGTTCTGGTCAGATCCCAGCAGAGGTAATCACATCCTTCCCGCTCTCCCTCTGCCTCAGCTTTGATCTGACTGTCCTTGCAGATAACTTAGCTTTCTCCATAAAATACAGCATATGTCTATCGCTGGTCCTATGAATCCCAGGAAGGATGAGAAAGTTCCTTTTTATAATCATTCCTCTCCATAGAGTTTTATTTAACTTCTCCCTCCCTGCATCAGGAAGAATTCTGAGCCCGAAGTGTGCACAGGCAGGGGGACCCGAGCCACAGGCAGGATCCACATGGCTCTGCGGTGATAGGGAGCTCTGCAGATGTCTGGTCAGCAAACCCGGGGTAGGGTTTGAGAGGGGAAATGCTGAGCTGTAGCTTGAAAGGAGAGAGAGGATGCTGAAAGGAAACAGGGAGTTCAGTGCCTTCCTGAGGCATGGGAGCTTTTTCTCTTGGTTTTGCCAACAGAACGGGGTGGTAGCTGCGGGACCACATCCTAGTGTGGTCTGGAGCATGTCCTGATGTGGTTCTGAGCCCTGGTACTTTTGCACACTGTCTCTGCCACCGCATGAATACTTAACTCTTCGTTCTAGATAACCCAAACTGGAACTGCTGCTTTTCTGGGCTGAGTTTTGCTGGACAAGGAGCTTTCTAGATTTAGGTTGATGAGGTATTTTCTTCCTAGATTTTGCTAAGTTTTCAGGATGTTGGGCCTTTCCATCTTTTGCCTTGACAGTTACAGTTGATCTGTCCAAAAGGGTCCAGCTCCCCTCGTGCATGTGCTGGGTCATATCACCTTTTGGGGCTGCACAGGTTTGAAAGCCTCTGTTTGAACATATTTGCAGTACAGTTAATTTGAAAAAAAACCAGCAAAGATACAGGTGTGATGTGAAGGAAGGCTTTTATCTCCTTCCTTCAGAAGCTGGGGAAAAGCTTTCTTTTTTTCCCTCAGCCTTTGACAGAAAATATTGCAAGGAATATAGTGAAGAAATTGCAGGCAGTGATGCTCTTTGGTATTCAAACGTGATTTAAATGCAACATGAACCTCCTTTATAAAACACATTGCATAGGTGTCCTAGAGTGACTTTATGATGCCTGTATCCCCAGTCGTCTGTTCTGTATATTGTGTTCTGTACCTTTAAGGTTGATTCTCAGAGTGCAGTTTGTTTTGAAAAACTGTTTTACTCTTCTGCATTCTTCTCCTGGATGGTTGGTTCAGCTGAGGCTCGGACAGAGTGCTGCGGGACAGAGATCTGCTGTGCTTTTTAGTTAATTTTGGCTAGCTAGGGCAGAGAAGCTCCCTGGATTGTTTTTTTTTTTCTTTCTTTTTCTTTTTCTTGGGACTGTTTAAACCTGCTCCGGACTGAAAACCCAGAAGAGAACCGAGAGATCACACCTGTGCCCTCTGGGGCCCAGGACAGCATTTTTCTCCAGCGATGGAGGAATTGATAAGAGACTGAGAGAGACGAGCTGCACGCGTGGCAAGGACTTTTCTCAGTTTGCCATCTCACTTTAGAACGAAAGGTTTTATTGTTTCATATTATTCATTCTGTGCGCTCGTGGGCATTCTGTTTATTAAATAAATAGCTTTTTTTCCACTTTTCTCCAAGGAAGTTTTTCTGGACCAGTTGTGGGGAAGGGGCTGTTTGGGTTTGCTTTTTTCCAGGGGAGCCCCATTTGGAGGTTTCCTCCCAAATTTGCCCTAAACCAGGACAATAGGGAACAGAGACCTCTACTGATCCCATATCCAGCACTACTGTCAGTGGGGAGTGGAGGGTGACCTTCCAACTTATTTCAAGCATTTAAGTGCCAAAACAACTGATCTGCTTCTGCCCCAGTGTGTTTCTGCCTCCTCTCACTGTTGCAAGTAGGGTGCCAGCAGTGGTGAGTTAGGAAGGGGAAAGCACCTGTTCTTGCCCAGCTGTGGGATGCAAGGTGGGAGAAACCGGACCAGCACAATGATTGAGGAAGGTGTGGAGCTCATCCTGGGCATTTGGAGGTGCTGTGGAGGGGCTATTCAGGGTGAAGAAGCTGCCATTAAGGCAAACTCAGTTAAGCAAACTCAGCTGAAGCAAAGAGCAAGGCAAATGCAGTCTGAGCAATAGGAAGGCCCTGAGTACTGACCTTGCAGCGACCCGAGCAGCGCTGGGGACACCCTTCAGCCCCTGTATGCCACTTCACTTCCTGGGGACAAGCAGACTAATCCTTACATCCCTGGGGCCAATCCACCCTGAATACACATCCCTGCAATATGGGGGAGCTGCAAACACTGTTTTGCAAGAGCTGAGCTCTTGCACTCTGTCTGTTTGCTCATTTGTCTGCATTTTTCTGCTTACAGGCTGCATGTTAGAAGCTTGAAAAGAAAGGGATTGTCTTAGAGAATCCTGGATTTTTCAGGCATTAAGTTCCCATCAAGCTGCATTTTCTCTGTTAGAAGTTACCTGGTTCTCATTTGCTGTTTTTGTCTCCTGAAGTTGAAAAACACCTTCAGAGGAATGGAGGGGCCTGTTAGGTGAGTGTTGACCTTCAGGCTTTGCCCAGTATGAATTCCTTCCAACCCCAGTCATCATTTGTTTGTTTTTTTTTTTCTAGCATAACAATACTCCTATTTCAGTTTTTTGATTAATGGCATGAATAAATAGATCAGAAAGCAGCAGAACTGGCCATAAAAAAGCCTCTTTGCTCTGCAGCTCTTCTTCTGCCCCCAAGTCCCTCAGCTGATCACCAGAGAAAACTTCTGGCAAAAGTAGAGCTGTTCTTAGCAAAAATACACTAATTTAGAGGGAAAGATTTGGATTTTTTTCCCTCTCTGTTTGCATATTATTGCCCCATCATGCTCACCCACTCAGGTTGCAGTCAGAGGAGTGCTATCTCTACCCACAAGTGCTTTTAGGACAGATGAGCTGGTTAATGTTGGAGGGCTGTTGCGGAAGAGCAGAGTATCACTGCTGGTGCAAGCAGGAGCAATATATGCCTTGAAAGCTGCTTTGCCAAACAACTGTTAATAGAGAAAAATAAACAGATTTTCTAAATATATCTTGAGGAGAAGTTGTGTTCTCTGTTGGAAAGAGGAGTTGACCTTCAGAAGAATAAAGGAGTTTTAAAAGAACAGCGAAGAGGGAAAAGTTATATGCGTTACAATTTTTGGAGTGGCAAGACATTCATTCAGCTCACTCAGTTCACATTCACACACAAATCCAGTTCAATTTTAATGCTCAGCCTCTGTTTAGGTAGTAAGTTCCTAAGGCCATTAATACCAGCCTTTTACCTTATTGTCAAATCCTGTAAAAATAAAATTATACTCCATAATTCCATGAGAAGCCCTACAAAAATGCGCCATTAGAC
The DNA here is from genome assembly GCA_013397315.1 of Donacobius atricapilla. Lineage (NCBI taxonomy): Eukaryota > Metazoa > Chordata > Aves > Passeriformes > Mimidae > Donacobius > Donacobius atricapilla. The sequence continues at coordinate 524,879 of WBMY01020820.1, forward strand.
AATTTGATTGCAACTCTGTAGACTCCAGGGAAGTATTTCTCATACAGTCTAATTGTTATATCAATAGTTTTTCAACACCCTTCATTACTGCGGAAGAAAGAACATGCTAATACCATATGTAAAATAGCATATTTTGATGTTCTGATTTCATGGCTTGACTGTTGCAAAAGTGCTTGAGTATGAGTGAAATCCTTGTGAGAACTGTACTTGAAACAAATCCACAATTGAAAAGATTTCATGTATCATTCCTCTTCTCTCTCCCACTCTTAAATTAATGATTGTTTTATTTTAGTTATTTTAAGACGGGAAATGTTTTGACAACGGAGTTTTAACATTAAAAAAAATATTGCTGATAAAAAAAATCCTTTTATTCCCTTTACTCCAGATTCTTCAGATCTGAAGATTTATTTCTGCCTTCAGAATTACCCTCTCTTCTTAAGTGGACAGTAATTGATAGTGCACACCATGATAATTAGTCTAACGAGTCTCCTAAACCCCAAGCCCCACAGCTATCTTTAAGCTCTACATTGTATTCACTGTAATGTAAATAAAAGCTTTAGAAAAGGACTGAAAATAAATTTGATGGTGAGGGAGCCGTGTTGTCCTCTCCAAGGGGTTTCCTCTACTCATTTTTAATGAGGCCCATATTAGTTGTCATTTGTACCTTCCCTGATGAATAGTTTGGAAGAAAAGCTTTCTCTGTGCACAGCGAAATTTGTGCCAAGTTGCTGACCTTTGCTTTTGGTGAGACCTCATTTGAGTCTTAGTCCCAAGCCCAAACATATTGTTGGATCAATCACACTGATTTTTGGCTCAGATAGTAATGCAGGGCTAATGAGTTGTGCTGTGTACACATTAACCTCAGACCTGGAGCGCTTACGGCAGGCTCAGAGCAGAACGCGCCGGGGCTGCAGGAAAGACATTCAGTGCTGGCATCTTAATAGAAGGAGACAATTAAAAACAGTAGGGCAGTATCACAGGTTCACTGCCTGTGGGATGTGGGATTTAATCAAAGCTGGAAAAACAAACTGCCTTCTGTTCTGTTTGGGAAAAAAAAAAATCTCAGTACCATAAAGGTGCTTTATGAACTGTGAAATAGAGAGGAAAGCCTGAATGTTTAAACAGTAAGACAATGATTCTACTACCAAAAGGGAATCTGCTTCGGGGAACAGCCTTTGAATAACATTAGCTTTAACCTTGTCAGAGCTTACAATCTAATGGCTATAATGGCATTGCAAGGAGTTTGGGAGCATTGAAGTATTTTTTTTTTATTAGTAAATACCTTATTTAGCTATACTTCAGCTAAGTTCTCCTTTATTCATAAGTAAAATTCTTAAGACCAATTGTTGAATTACCACAAACAGCCAGAATGCCTGGTTTTGAAAGACGGTGTTTCTGATCACTTCCAAAAGCAACACTTCCTTCAAAGGACAAGATTTTTGAGCTGATTTTACAATTTTAAATCTATGGAGAGACATTATTTGACTAATCATCCTTATGGAGAGATAGACAAAAATCCCGACATGCACAATATCCTTGTACTGACTGTTTTCCTCACTTGAAGGATTAGGAAAGGAAGGAAGAGTTAATCAATGACTAGTGTGAAAGCACATTTTCAATTCTAATTTGAATTTTAACGTAAGCTCTAAACAACCATATATAAGGGACAGAGAAATAGAGATAGAATAAATTTGATTCCTGCAGATCACACACGGTTTTGTGTCCTCCCCTTTGTGCAATGAAAACTTATCAATAAGGCTGAAAGACTGTTAGTGCTTCAAATAGAAAATCCAGTGAAATTAAATGGAAAAACTCAAAGTACATAGAGATCCAGTCTTTGGTGTTCGTGTTAGACTTTGGATGCAAGATATGAAACAGCTGAAAGGGTCAGGGTTAGTAGGGGGTAGGAGTATCCAAAACAGGATCTGCTAGAAGAGCAAATTTGTCTGCAGGTATGAGAAGCTACCCTATCCTGCATTGTTATGGCATTGCTGGAAGGGCTTTTTGGCTTGTACAGTGAACCTGTTCAATAGTCAGAGTGCAAAAAGGGGATCTGGAGCCAAAGTGCATGTCTGGCTGTATATCTGAAGGACGTATGTCTTGGGGTTTGGACCTTCTGCCCTCAATGTAGTGACGCTGCTGTCGAAGACAAATGGACTTGCCGAAGGTTTTCTCAGATGTTCCTGGATTCCCTGAGTTTCACGTGTTTCTGCAGTACCAATAGTCCTGCTGGAAGGAAGCACCTGGGTTTTAGTTACTAATGACTGTTAGCTGCAGTGAAGATTCCTGAAACTGTGTGAACACATTGTGTTATTCTTGGAGCTTTTTTTGTTTATACATTTCTGCTGAGCAAATGCTGCTGTGCAAACATTCATTTGTTGATCTTGTGCTGAAAATAGTTGCAGACATTGGCCAGAGTAGCTGCCGATGTGTAGTGTGGCTATAGCTGCTTTTTTGTACTTCATGCTGGAAATGCCAGTGATGTTTATGGAAATGGCTCTAAAAGGTTCACTTTGAAGAGAAGCCTGCTACAGGAATAGAAGCTTACCTATTTGTTTGTGGAATGAAAATCTTGTACATTATTATGAAAATCAACAGTTTATGGTGGTGTCTCTGACTTCTGTCACCCTGGGAAGTTTAGTGCAGGACTCTTCAGGTTGGGGAATACATTAAAACTTCATGTTTAAACATACACATGTATTCATTCCACATTAAAAATGCTTATTATTGCTGTGTTCTTTGGATCCCTGAATCACAGGGTTAAAGAATACATCAATATTCTCCCACATCAAATTTCAAAATAGAGGTTTAAATCTGCTTGCCCGAAACTGCAGGCATGTGTTAAAAGGGCAAAGGCACCTGGAAAAAATGGAAGAAGCTGGAAGTGTTGCAAAGAGGAGTAGATTGGAAAGGGGTTGCACAGCTTAAGTGAGGCAGCGTGAGAACCTTTTATGTAATACTTTTGTCTGGTCTTGTGGGTTTTGGGAAGGCTGGCTATTGAGGATGAGCTGACTTCCTGTTGGATTCTTCCTTTGCTGTTGCAAGAGTTTGAAATGAGAAAGAGAGCAGCACAGATTCTGGGGGTGGTTGTTGTGGCTAATAACATAATATTATGATAGTATGAAAGTGCCTAGGGTATAGCCAAAGCCGGCATGCCATGGTGTGAGATTGCAGCAGAAATAGCACCAATAGGAGCAGACCCTGCTGCAAACTTTAACCATGTGAGTAAGCAAGAAGGGGAAGAAGGAAACATGGGACCAAACATGATACATCTCTGCTGTGATTTTTGTTCCTCTGTGACATAAGCCAAATGGATGAGTGCAGAAAGACAAATTAGAGCCGGGGGAAAGGGAAGAGTGGGACAGCACTGGAAGAAATTGGAAGATTCTGAGCTAGGGGAGCGTGGAGGAAGGTGACAGTGGAAGGAGCAGCTCACTGATGAACTGCAGAGAGCCTGGGTACAGACAGGTGTACAAAATGGTGAGTGGGTTGGAAGGTATTGAAATCTCTACTGGCAAGAATAAGACCAGCCTTCACTGAACCTTTCATGGCCACATAAGATGAACTCTTCACAGCTGCAAGAAGACTTCAAAGAGAGGAATTTTAGCTCCTCTTTTTTATTTTCCTTCAGATTGGACTCAGAGTTTGCACTTATCAAAGGTCATGTACATCATCAGTTTCCATTAGCCCAGATACATCAAGTAAAACTTTAGTCTCTACCCTCTTCAAATAACTTGAAGCAGCTGCTCAGATACTTGCAAGTGCGAGCAGAAGGAATGAGTTGTGGTTACAGGATCACATTCAAGTGAGTGAACAACTCTGAAAAACAGTGACAAGGAGGCAACCACTAACTGATAATGGTTACACACCTGTAGCCAGCCCTGTGTGGACCTGCAAAGTGGTTCACAGTTTTGGACACAAGAGCATTACAGGCTGCTCTGCTAAATACCAGTCTCAGCAGTAACAGAGATCTCAGACTCCTTTTCTTCTAGGGAAGCAAATAGCCACCATGTTGCCTTGTGTCAGCCCCAGACATTATCAGCTTAGTGCCCAGGATTCAGCAGCAGCAAAGGTTATCTGCATGTGCAGATAACAGCAAATGAAGTTTGCTCCTCTTTTCTCTTCCCCTTCTATCAGTGCAGCTCAGCCTCAGCATTCCCCATCACTGACTGCCCCTGCCTCTGATGTTGGCCGGGCTGTCTGAGCATGCCTGCTGTCTGCAGATGTACTTTTGAATAAATGGTGCATTTAAAGGGGTACTAGTTATATGCCTGAAAATGTTGTACTAGCTAGCCTGATTTCCATCTGGCATAACTTAGGAGTAAATCCATTGACGTCAGTAGAACTGAAAGGATATAAATATAATTGAAGTCAGGCCCTATATTTTTAAGATTAAACCTAAAAGACACTGTAGCTTACTCTCCCTCCTCCCCCATCCAATCTCTTCTCTTTCAAGCTCTGTCACAAATTTAAATGTCTTAATTGGAATTTTGTCTGTTTCTGCCCAGTTTAACCAAGGATCTGTCCAGAAAGAATTTCAGGAGATGCAGAGGTGATGTTCTCCTGACCCCCTGCCTATCTTTAGGAAATCTCACTGGCTGCTGGTTCTGAAAAACTGTGGCAGTAGTTGTTCTTTTCTGCCTTGGTCAGTTGTGTCAAGCTGTGTCTCTGTAGCTATGTTTAGTTCAGAGCACAAACATGAGGCAAAAATGGAAGCTTCTTGGCAAGCAAAGAATGTGATTTTCAGCCCATTCACACAGAATGGTGTTAATTAATAGATTGTTTTCTGACAAATAGTTACTTGTGTCTGTTTTCCATATGGCTAAGGAAATAAAAAAGCCAGTGAGGACAGGGTATTTAAAAATCCAGAAATTTTGGTATGAAACTGCTGATATGATAGCCAGTGCAATCCCATTTGCTCTACTTCTAAAGTGGGTTATGTGAATATTGGCATATAACTGTGTAATGAAATACATAGTTCCCAATTTTCTTTTTGCAGTGTTACTCAACTAAATTACTTAAGATTTTTTCTACCAATATATAAGATGCTTAGACCAGTACAAACTACAAAAGAAATCTCAACCAATAGACAAATGTTTATCTCTGTTGTTGGAATAAAAGCAAGAGAAATAATTTGTAAAATTTCCTAATGAAACTTCCATTCAGGGCAAGTATATTTTTAACACCGAGGGTGGAATTGGGTGTAGGCACTTGGTGATACTCACATGTGTTTGTCTTCTTGGAGTTTTCACTTTCTTGTATGTGCCGAAGTTGTAACAGCTCTGTGATGTTCAAGTTATCTTCAGCCAGCTCGTACTGTAAATGGCTGGCAGTTGCTGGCTGGGGTGATTTATTAGCCCACAGCAGGAAAGAAACTTCCATTGATTAAATCAGTTGGTTCGTGAGATTGTATGTCTCTTGTGCCAAAACCAATTTCTCTTTGGATAGGTGGTATGTTTGTTAAGAGATCTGAAAGTCTAATGCTGTTACCAGGAAGTTCTTTATTTTATTAAATTATGTATCCCAGGGATATTTCTTCAGTCTGAAACCTTAGTTTCTCATCCTGGCTCCACAGGTATATAACCTGTAGCATGCAATCTAGTTATACTAACTTTGGAGATTAACTTTATTCCTCCCAAGTTTTTCTTCTAGAAGGATGTTCAGTTCTCAGTAGAATTTTCTGAAAGTAGTTAAATGCTGTAATTATTTAAAAAATATTAAACACTGAGAATTAGAACAGATAGAGAGCATTAGCTTTAAAAATTACATAGCTTACAGTATGTAATTTGCTGATATTTGTAGGATTTGAGTCTGATTGATGGCCCTAATTGTGTATTTTAAAGTAATATAGATGAAATAACATGGCACAGCACTAAAGCCATTTGTCCTGTGTGGCTAATTTAAAGCTCAGCATATAACTGGTAACTGCCAAGTAGAACATTCTTTATTTGTCTTCCTTGTGTAGCTCTGTTGAATATTCATAACTTCTATTAACACTTTGAATATTTCTTTTGCTTTTCCTTTTTTTTTTTCTTTTGGTCATAGCAGATTAATTAAAAGAGTTGTTGTTGTAAACTCCTGGGCTGTGATCGTGCCTGGTCTTGTAATATAAACAGTATCAGATCTGGGAAAGTCATACCTCTTGGGAAGTGGCTGCTCACATCCTGACTATAGGTGCCAACCTCATAGCTTGAATAGTTTTACTTTAGGGATATTTCTTCAACTGCATTTTCTGAAATAAATAGGGTTTATGAAAGCTGAGTTCTCATTTTTATTGTATGTTCCTAGCCACAGAGAAAAGCTTGAAACTATGGAATGTCAGCAAAGCAAAAAAGCTTGATGTATCAGCAAGAATTAAAAATGTATTTTAAATACCAGGCAAACCTCAAACTGGTTTTTGAGCCCCAGTTGACATCCCCAAGGGAAATTTGGCTGACTACAGTTGGTAACAGTGGTTTCCTATTAAAGCTGCCTTGCCAGTTATTTTTGCATCATTAGGGATGTCTGTGTTTTTTCATGTGCCACACAGTTAGTGGTGACAACTGTCCAGCAAGTCACAGACTGGTGACAAACTGCAGTTATCCTCAGCTCTGAACTTCCTGCATTTTTCCCACTTACCCATTTCCGCTGTGACCACTGCTCTTCTGAAATTACTTTGCCAGGGTTACAGTAAAGACTATGATAAAAATGGTTTTAGCTAAAATGCTTTTAGCTAAAAAAAAAGCAAATTCAAGTTTCCTATTAGTCCCAAGCATGTAATGATACCTGAACTCACAGTAACCCCAGGACCACAGTGGCATGTGCTCCAGTATGGGCAATGATTTCCTGATGGTGAAACTGGCCTAGGACTATGATAGAGTAGCTGAGGATTTCTGTCAGGAAAAGTTTTAAAGAACAGGCTAGACAAATCTTGGGAACAATGGCTGTCCTCCCCTGAGCAGTGTTCATCTTTCAAGTCTAGGAGGTTCCTGGAGTGACACAGCTGGTGAGTGAGCCAGCTCAGGAAGGCACTTGACTGGACCTGTTGTTTGGGAATGGGGAAGGACTAGTGTGATGTGATCGCTAGAGGCCGTTTTGGGCACAGCCATCACAAAATGAGTTTTCAGTTTTTGGAGAAATAAGGAGAGGGGTCAGGAAAACCAATAGCATGGGCTTTTGGAGGGCAGACTTTCATCTGTTTGGGAGACTGGTTCAGAGAATCCCTTGGGAAGCAGTCCTGAAGGGCAGAGGAGTCCAGGAAGGGCTGGACAGTGTTCAGGAAGGAAATCCTGAAGGCGCAGGAGCAGACCCTCCCTGTGTGCTGAAAAGGGAGCTGGTGGGGGTGAAGATGAGCCTGGCTGAAGGGGAGCTTTGACTGTAACTCAGGACAAAAGTTTATGACCTTTGGAAGATGGGATGGGGAACTCAGGAAGACTACAAGGGTGTTGTGAGGTTATGCAGGGAGAAAACGACAAGGGTGAAAGCCCACGTAGAACCTAACTTGGGTGCTGTGGTAAAAGACAATAAAAAATGTTCCTATAAACACATCAGCAAAAAAATGAAAACTAAGGAGAATCTCCAGCCCTTATTGGAGGTGAGGGAACACATAGTAACAAAGAATGAGGAAACAGCTGAGGTATTTAAAGCCTTCTTTGTCTCAGTCTTTAATGGTAAGACCAGTTATTCTTTGAGTACCAGGCCCCCTGAACTAGGCTAACATTTGGAATTGATGCGCTTAGAGGTCTTTCCCAACTAATAGAATTCTATGGTTCTATGATTTTATCTTCAGCTCTCTTTCTATGAATCCAAACATTCATATTTCTGAACCAGTGACTGTCATGGATTGATTTCTGCCTTCCTTCTTGAAGACAGGAAAATTATATTCTTAGTTTTTCAGTGGGGAAAGTGGCACGTTTGGTTGGATACCATTTGTCTTCTGTACAGATTCCTTAGAAAATGAACAAATCTCAAATAAAACAGAACTCTCCAAAAGGGCAAAGATTTTAAATTCAGGGGTTTTTTTTCATTAAGTAGTGAAAGAAAGGGAATTGGATATCAAATTGAATAGCTGTTCATTTCTTACCTTTTCTGGCACCCTGGGATCCACTCATGCCAAGATCCACCAGGAGGACCTGCTGGATATTCTCCCAGCTCGCCACACTGTCTGCCAAGGTGTAGGAAACTGAATACCTCTCTGGTGAACAGAGGTCTCCTGGAGCTCAGCTGGGTTTCTGGGAAAAAAAATAATCCTGCCCATCAGAAAATGTTGAATATGATAAATCAAAATAAAAAGTGCATGTTTAATTTTCTCCCCTTCCCTCCCTGCCCCACTCCCCCACCCTCAAAAAGAGAAACCAAAACAAAACAGATGTGTTGCTTGAGTTTCTTAGCTTGTAGAGGTCTGTTGTTGTGATAATGGAGGTACAGACTTTGTAACCATTTTAAAAAAAGGTTTCAAATAATCAAATGGCTTTGAAGCTGACAACTAAGTAAATAAACAAATTAGAAAAAAGACAAGTATAAGATTTTTTTTGTGATAAATTTAATAAGTAGATTTGAGTTCTGAATTGTGGCTAATTTTCACCACATTTTTCAGACATCTGTGGCTACTCCACATTCTTTCAAAATTAAGTGAAATTATTAAGAATTCTAATTGAATTTTTGTTTTTTTTAATAAGGCTTCCAAATATTTCTCAGCATGTTCAAAATTCCAGTTGATAAAGCATAGCATACAGATTTTAATTGTTTTTTAAACGTAGCACATTTTTGTGCCAGGCATGTAGTGAATTCACTCATTTGTTCGAGGTCATTAGATGCATTGCAATCTATCAGTATTACTGAATATTGATCAATCACACACAGACTGAAATGACACAGTATCCTGGATTGTCCTTCAGACAACATAATAACAATGAGAATGAAACATCTTGTTCTCTCTGTATTGGTCCCCTACTATTTTTTCTTCTAGCACTTGTGATTGATTATGACCCTTGAGTAAAGTAGTCAAATCTGTCAGTCTGCAAAAGGTACCAGTCATGATGGGCCATTAGGGAGTATTAGGGAAGACAATGTGGTAGGCAGAGGCACAGAACATCTCCTGGGACAGATTTCAGTCACTATAGTTTTACTGTAGACATTGATGATTACCTGTCCTTCACCAAATAGACACTGTAATAATTTCAAATTGCATTTTTCATGTTTCAACCATCATTAAAAACTGCAAGCTGCTTTCAATCAAAAGTCCTCCTCCAGCATTAACATTTGATTGGATGCTGTTGAAAACTGTTCTTGAGCTAATATTTAGAAATCCACACACTTTTACTGGATTGAAAGATGACATGCTAATATCTTTTGAGGCAATAGGTGTTATTACTCCTTTATCTTAATGTGAAACCCATTCATTTAGCAGAGGTCAGATTCAATTGCAAGTTATAAACCCTTCAGGGACAGTGAGTTGAAACTATGGTGTCTGCACATGGATTCTGCTCTTGTACAGTTACCAATATGCCCCACTGATGATGATGTACTCCCTCAAAAAGTGCTTCACCTTGGCTTGAACAGAGCACTCTGCTCACAGCACAGCTCCAGCACACAGTAACCTGCAGGGCATAGCAGGAATCAGTGACTGTTTCTGGTATCCTGGAGCGTACCTGTTCTCCCCACCACTGAGTAAAAATATCTGTTCTTGGGCAGTTGCACAGGAGATGTGGTAGCGCTTCCAAAGCTTCCAGCACAAAGTAGAATCCCTTTCCTTCTGTGGCTGACTCTAATGTGCAGAATAGCTCCATGGACTGAAGCAGAAGACACACAACTGTGCTGTGCTCCTTCTTGGTTTTTCACAGGGCAAGCCTGGCCTACTGGAGGAAGCAGACTGCTCCATTTTAAAGGGAAGTACAGGTTTTCCCCCTAACACTAGTTTTTTAGTGCTTTGGGGTCCAGTGATTATTTTGGAGACAACACAGATGCTCACCTCTCCCAAAACTACAATTTCTACCACATTTTAATTTTGTGGTAGTTATTTAAATATTTATTAAACTTCAGATAGCTGCTGTCAGCAGCTTTTTGGTGATATGCTCGCGCAACATGTTTCAGAAAGCAAGTTTACAGCCACTCTCATGTGCAGTGTGAAGAGCCCAGGCAACTCACAAATAAGTTATGTATGCACATACAAAAGATTCAAAGGTTGTCTGCTAATAGCATTTTCATTTCTATCCTGAATGTGTGGTTGTGAGCATGCTAGGAGAGAGACAGATTGCTGCGTGAAACACTGGTGCTGGCAGATCAAGCAGTTGCTGGCAGGTCATAGAGGTAAGTACTTGTGATGGCCTCCACTTTTACACCGTTTTTGCTCATAAATAGCAGGTTTGTGCCCACCCCCACTCTTGAGGCTTTCCATTCATTTGTTCAATCAGTATAACTGATTAGAAAAGCCTGGGGTTAATGGTCCTTCCCTCCCTTTAGTCCTCCCTTCCCTGAGTCTCTTTTATAAGCAGTACTAAAAATGTGGCCTCTTCCAGTCCACGTTTATTCCCAGTCAAGTTGTCTTTGAAGGTCAGTTGAACTTTAGCTGTCCACTATCTCCTGGTCAGCCTCAGTGGCCAGTGGAGCTGTGCTGACCTTCCTGTGTGTCTGACTTGCATCTGGCCCTGTCCCTGTGAATTACAGGTTGGCCATTGCCCTTGAGTGATGAAATGTCCTCTTACCTTCCCTGTTCTCCCCTGACAATTTCTGAGAAGCAATAAAAATGAGAACAAGAAAAGATAGCAAAGTGCAGGTTTTTCTACAGAGGTAATGTGGTTCAACACTATCATTTCAGGAGTGGACCTTTGCTATTTGCAAAGCTTTGCTATCATAAATTACCACTACTCTAATTTCACACTGTGCTGTCATGGTCCGAAGTCACTGCAATAGAAGAAAATGTGTTTTTCCCAGGAAGCACCAGCATACTTCTTAGATCAAAAATGGTCACCTTAACTAAGATGAAAAGCAATCAGTGCCCTAACAAATGGTGTGGGGCGTTTGCCATCTCTTGTGCGTACTGCCTGTTTGGTTTTCCCTGGAAAGATTCCTGACATTATCAGGAAGTTAGAATCTCCTGTCTCACTGAAGAATAGCTATTACTTATGGATCTTCAAATCCTAACTTCATGCATAGCAGGAGGATTGTGGATCATGGTTGAGATTTCAAAAATAGATGAATTACCATTTTGTCCCTTTTTGAGTCCCCTGGACATGGATTTCTGTGTATTTAGTTAATCAGTTTCTGTGGATCTCAAGACAGCACATCAGGATTTGAAACTTTTCTCATGTTGTTGTGTAATATATTTTTACTTAAGGTAAAGTGAATAAAGTTTAGGTGATGCTGGGTTTTTCACTCTCTTATGTTTCTTATCTTTAATCTGCTGCAATGGAAATGCAGAGTGCTAGACTCCATAAAGATAGAAGGATCAACGATGCATTTCTTATACAGCTCTAGAGGATTTAAGACTCAAGGCAAATCATGCTGCAAAACTTTTAGCAGTGATAACTATTTTGTGTTACTACTGTATTGATGTTAATGCAGCATTCATGGAACACATGCATGAAAAATGGTACGTGAACAGAATAATTATACAACCAAATTTAATTCAGGGGCAATCCATATGATGACTCTCTGATCCAAATCTGGACTTGTTCAGTTTTTTCTGGTATTTCATAGACTCACAGAATAATATAGGTTGGAAGGGTTTCAACACCCCTGCTCTAAGTAGACCCAACTAGACCAGATGTGTCCTCTAGGGTGAAATCTATCCCACAGTGCAACAACTGGATATAACATGATAAATGTTCTAATAGCACAGAATAGATTATCCATTATATGAAAATAATTAATGGTAGACTGTGGAAAATCCACAACAGAGCAAATAATACAATCCATATGATGACTGATCTAAATCTGGACTTCTTCAGTTTTTTCTGGTATTTCATAGACTCACAGAATAATATAGGTTGGAAGGGTTTCAACACCCCTGCTCTAAGTAGACCCAACTAGACTAGCTTGCTCAGGCCTTTGCCTAGTCATGTTGTGAGTAACTTGAGGGGTGGCTATTCCCAGTATTTGACCACCATGACACATGGAAAAGGTTTCTCTGAGTTTCAAATCAAAATTCCCCTTGCTTCAATTTGTGTATATTGAATGACATCCTCTTCCAATGCACCTCGAAGAAGAATTTGGCTCCATTTTCTCTGTAGTGTGGAAGACATGGAACCCTCCAGGCTTGTTTCCCAAGGGCATGGTCTAAAGAATTATTAGAAAAATTCCAGCTGACTTCACCAAACTCTGGAACAAACCTCTACTGCAAAATTGGGATCAGGCATTCCTGTTTGGCTGTAGGAAAGGTCTCAGATCACCTGCCATTCTTGAATGGGTAACTTGGAACTTGGGTACTTTTCTTGCATTTAGAGATCTTTGGATAATGAGACAGAGCTGTTTGAAAATCCTATTAGTCTAGAGAGTAAGGACATTGTTTGAAAATACTGCTGTGTTGATGCATTTGACTGTTCATTTTGGCAAAAGTTGGCTTGTGTCCTGTCATTTTAAAGGATAATGAGAAAGAGCTCAGACTTGAACAGACCTGTCTTGAGAATGAGTGTGTTGTCCATGCTCAGCAGGGCCTGTAACTGAGGCTGTCTGTGCATTCCTGGGCTCTGCTCGGGGTACTGCAAGGGTTGGATCAGTGTGGTCCCTGCTGTGGTTCCCACCTGAGGCGTGTGGCTCTGGCTGCTTGCACAGCACTGGTACCTTGGCCAATGTGCGCCGCTCACTCGCTGCTCGCTGTTTACAGGGGGCAATATTGTGCCCTTAGGGGGATTTTCATGTGCACATTGACTTTCATCCAGATCTGATAATGACACATGCCACCTTTGAGCCATCGCTGTGGTCAAAAAAAACCAAAACCAGACACGTTTTCATTACCTTTTTTTTTTTTTTTTTTTTTAATCCTAAACAACGTGCACATTATTTCCTGTTTAAAACGACAAAGTTTAGCAGCAAAACACATCTCACCCGCATGTGGTATGGGAGGTGTTGATATCCCCTGCCTACGGCTGTCACTTACACCCACTCCTGCATTGCAAATTGCCTCCCATCAAATAAGCTCATGCAAATATCAGCGTTGTTGCATATGCTGGGGCTTGCAGGATGTATTTCTGCATCCCTGCTGTTCATCTTGCAAAAACCCTTTTCAGTCCCAGCTGTTATTTTCAGGAACTGACAAGTGGGTTTCTGTAAATTAATCAAATTTATTCTGAACATGGATGTAACCCTTCATCAAAAGACAATGACAAGGCAAGAAATACGTAGCAGAACATATCCCAGCCTGTATCTGGCTTGTCAGCAGAGAGATTTTAAGTAAGAGGTAAAATTGCAAGAAAATTCTTTCTAGGTTGCTCCCCCTGTGCTCAGTTAAGAGGATAGTGTAGGTCTGGGATTTAGGAGGAGGTGTTGGAAGAGGGGGTTAAACAAACCACTTACTGTAAACATAAACTTTCTACCTTCACAGTGGTCTCTGAAAAGACACATTTTGGATACTTGCTGCAGTGGAGTCTGCTGGTAGTTTATAATTAGTTTACTAAACTGCGAATGTAATTGAAATGTCCCTTTTGAGGTAACAAAAATTTAAAACAGTTTTTCAGAGTAGACCAAGGCCTCTAATTTAATCTGTAAACCTCACAGATTAAAAGTATTTTTTCATCCATTCCTGACAGTCTGAAGTAGATGAATAATTGAAATTCCAAGAAAAACCTTTTGAAAAGGAGACCTGGCAGATGAAAGAGCAAAGGTCCAAACAGTTTGTAAAAGGATTTATCTCCACTGAGATGCCAACTGTTTTTATGGCAACTAATTATCTGTGAAAACTGTTGAAGGTTTGGAAGCTGTGATACCCATTGGAGGGGGCAAGGGTCTCCATCACTTCAGGCACATCAGGCTTCTTTGAAACCCTACTGTGTACCAGGGAAGTTACTAAGGGTACATTGTGAGTAGTGGCCAGAAAAGCAGCAGGAGCAGAGCAGCCATACAGGTAATGCTGAGCTCGTGTCACCGCTTGCAGTCAGTCCTTGACACCACAGATCTGGTCCCAGAGCAAAGCGTGGCACTGCAAAGGCATCCGAAGGCAGCCAGAGCTCCGGCACGGCCTCGGTGTCCCAGCCCTGCGTGTGCTGCCTGTGTCCTGCCCTGAAGCATGGTTTTGTGAGCCAAAGGCTAATGGCCAAGTCTCCCTGTAGCTGCTGGACTTCAGCAGCTGTTCTTGTACACGTTTTATGTGCCCCCACATTCCTGTCTGCTCCCGCTGTGTGTGTCACAGGAGCACTTGCCACCCCAGCAGAGACTTCACTGTCTGTGTGGAAACACAGAACACTTAACCTGACTCTGCAGGGGAGGTCTGTGTCTGGGCAAGTTCATGAACACGGGTGTCCTGTGGTGTCGTCCCAAGCCCAGCCATCAGGCTACTATATGCAAAAAAAAATTAGATTTTATCCCTGCAGCACATGAAATATTTTCTGAATTTGGAAAGGTAAGCCAAAGAAGTGCATACAGGAATAAGTGGTGCTTTCATTTAATGGGGTGAGTAAATGAGGAACAAAGAGGTTTGGAGTAGCAAAAATGATTCTTCACTGCACTTGGGCTATTTTTTTAGGAAACGTTCTCCCTTTTCAAGTTTGTGTTTTAAGATTTTGATCTGGGGGCACAATATGTCTAGGAAACAAAAAAAAATCAAGTTTGCTTCTCGTATAAACATTTACAGCTTCATTGACTTGAAGTGGAATTTCACCTGGGAATATAAGCAGTGATCCCAGTGACCAATAGAGGGAACACTGGTACCTGTTGCTTGGAGGTACTTGAGCAGTGCCCAGAACACCAGCAAAATATTTGCTGATTCATTTTGTCATGGAGTACTGACTTTTCTTTTCTGTAGTTCATCTAGAGTTGATCTAACAATTTTGACTTTGAAAAAGGGTTGAGTTTGAAAAATTCTTTAGAGTGGATGGTGATTTTATTTGTCAGCAGCATGGATCAATGCACTTTGAATTGTACATGTGCAAGTGGGAACTGGAGCGAAGAAACTGTAGTGCAAGTGCCAGAATCCTGCAAAATTCTGGTTAAGGAGCTGGCCCTAATCATTATCTAAAACTGTGCCTCGAAAATGTATCTCAAATGATATTTAAATTTACTCTTACACAGTCTTTCATGTTATCTTTATGTCAGATAATAAAACCTTTAAAACTTGAACAAATCCTTCACTTAGCTGCCCATAAGCAGCATGTTTTTTGCTTTTGTTTTGTAATTTGCTATTATACCCATGCCTGGTATGACACTTGTTAATCTGGATTAATTTCCCATGCTGATTTGTGATGAATGTGCCCTGTAAGCTAATGGTATATTTGCAGCCTCTCTTCTTCCTTTGTAAAATTTGCTATTACCATTTACAGGACAGCATGTTCTCTTTGACATATTCCAGAAGTGCCAACTGCCTGTTGAACAGCATGGCATCAGCTGTTACAGCCTGATCCAATCCCTACAAAATAAGGGAACAGCGATGCAATTCAAGGTTTTTAAGGAAAGGCAGTATCTTTTATTAGATCAGATGTTGCAGTTGGGAAAAAACCAGACAGGCTTTCAGGCACACAAATCCTTCTTCAGGTCTGAAATAGCAGCAGTGTTGCTTACACCAGCATTCCTCATCAGTGAGGCAGCTATGGTCCCAGTAAGGTTTAAAAACTGTGCTTAAAAGTGGGTTTATTGCATGGCCCTTCCCGCTGGGGAGGGCTTCAGAGCAGAACACAGGCAAACATTGCTCACCTCCTCTCCTCTTCCCAGTATACACCCTACAAACAAGGGATGCATCTTACAAGGACAGGTAGTGTAAGGTCACTTTTTCTTGAGAAAAATCTTCAATACCTTGTGACCAAGGCACATCTTCTCCACAGTCACCCTGCAACTGTTTGGGAGGACTGGGGCAAAGCTGTAGACTTCACAGTGCAGGCCATTAATTTCAGGATTCATGCTGGAAATTCTGTCTCCTAACATTTATAGCTGTCCAGCAAAGAGTTGTAGGACCAGCTGGCAAAATTAGTTTTATTCTCTTTCTTGTAATTGCTTTACAGTGTTTCCCAGAGTTTCTGAAGTCACTGTTGACTGACCAGCCACCTGATGGCAAAACATATGATTGAAAATGCTACACAGGCAGGATGGTTCTGAAGAAAAGCTGTGAACAGCTTCCCATAATCTTTAGATTGCTTGTGGTCACAGAGATTTCATATTTATCTTCCTTTTTCTTTTCTGGAAATCTTCAAAAGTATGTACTAAAGTCTTTCTAGTTAAAGAACACAGGTGATATGGTCCAAAATTAAACATTAACATTAACATCTACTGAATGTTAACATTAACTGTGACACTCATTTCTGTATTCCCAGGCTAGGAACTGGGGTATTAACTGTAGTTAATAGCTGTGGTATTAAGAAACTGAGGATGCTTTTTGCTCATGTGAATACTTTCATGGTACGTGGACTGTGAGAACTCTCAGTCATTGTGCATTTTGCTTCCTTTCTTGAGTGTAGTAATAGGTGTGTTAATATGTGGCTTCTCTATTCGGCCCTATTAAAAAATGAAAGATTCTTTTTCAAGAAACTGTCACCACAAGAAAATTGTAAGTATTAATGCTTCTGTAGAAATTGAAAGGATGAACTGTTTATGACTTCAAGAGGCATAAACAACCAATGAGCAAGTAATGCTATAAACAGAAATATGATTACTGGAAAAGCTTAGTTCAGAGGTAGAAATACATCTTAAAAATTATACAAGCCAAAAGTCTTAGTTTAAGATCTGCTTTTGAGCACTGGTGTTCCAATGTAAAGGTGTGTTACATTGGTCTTGAAAGCCCTTTAAAGTTTGGAAATTTGTGGGAGCCTGTCTTTGTATAAAATGCAAGTATTTCAAATGTGGTTCTGAATTACATTATCTGAGTGTGCCACTCCCAGCCTGGCCACACTTTGATCCCTTTTATATGTTTCTCCACCCAACAATGTGCCCAGTGACACAATGCCCATGGCAAGCAGGCTGGCATCAACCACAGACCAGCACAGACAGCTGCTGCTCTATCCCAAAAGAGGTTTTAGTGGAGGACTCATGAAGACAAGCAGATTCTCTGGTGAATTTCAGAACTTGTTTCATTCCTTTTAGTACCCAGCCAAGATGTTTGTGTTTGAAAGTATGGCTGTTGTGAGTGTTACTGTAGACCAGTGTTCCTTTTTCTTTATGTGCACCAAAAGGAAAATGATTAGTTTGTCAGTGAAAGAGCTTCATTCTTACTTGAAACAAAGGTCCTTTCATATTCCCAACTATTTTAAGACACTTCTATGCTGCCAGAGTAGAAGAAGTAAAAACCATACGTAGTCCCCATAACAATAATTGTGTTGCCATGTGGACATCACACATCTAACCTGCAAAATATAATTCTATATCTGGATTCTGCAGCCAGTAAAGGGGTTTGATGCTCTGGTCTTTAGACATCTTTGACAGGAAGGTTTGAAATGTGAAGGCAGATCCATCACAAGTCAGTGCTTGAGATCAACCCCATATTTAGGCTGGATCTCTTTAAAAAGGCTTTGCTAAAACTAGAAGAATGGTATGAAGGAAGGAGAAGCAAAAAAAAAAAGTGAACTGCTGAGGAAAAAAACATCTACTCCCAAACCACTAGTTTTTGCTACCTGTAACTCTTCGTTAATAGTGATGATGTTGCAGCTTTTTTAAACAGAAACACAGCAGCAATGTCCAGGACTCAGGTTACTGTGCCAGCTACACATGAATAGTGCACCTTATAAATATACATTTAAGGTCCTTTCATGCATACCACAGCTAACTAACAGCCAGCTCCACCTCAGTGTTCTTCCAATACTGTATTTATGGAGTAGCCTGTAGTAAAGGAGGGCTGGAAATGGCAGTGGTAATGGTAGCAGCAGATGACTTTACACATTATTCCATTTCTGCTGCATCTGATTATAATTTCAGGTGGGAGATGTCAAAAAGCCAAAGTAAAACTCTCTTGTGTTCATTTTCTCACCCAGAATTTGATATGTTTGTCTCAGGTGACTTTGCGTGGTGGTAGTTTTGTCTCTTGTTTCACTGAGGCTTTGCTCTTTTCCAGGTGCCGGGCGACAATGAGAAGCACTGGAAGCCAGTGTTAGTGGTTTTGACAGAGAAAGACCTCTTAATATATGAGAGCATGCCACGGATGAAGGAAGCCTGGTTCAGCCCTGTGCATACCTACCCCCTGCTTGCCACCAGGTACCTTTGCTTTTTTACCATGACAGCTTTCAGGAGCAGTGGGAATGGCTGGGTCAGCCAGGAATTGGTATAGCTGATACACAGCTGTAGTCACACTTGAAATGTTGTGGTTGGAGAAGCAGGTTCTTCTTCGGTGGGCTGATGTGCTGAGCTTAACTCCTCTCTTCTCCGTTTCAAGTTCTGGTGGAGGCTGACGACCAGAAACTAACTAGGATTTTGGATGTGGCCACTTGGCCTGGATATAGAGGCAGGAGTGCTAAAAAAGCTGAGAGCTCAATCTCCTGAGATTCCTGTCTCAGTGTGCAGACCCATGAGCTTGGCAGAAACACTCCAACCTCCAGCTGCTCCTCTTGTTGCTCTGAGTTGAATGTTCCGGTGCGGCAGTTCTGCATCACTAGTTTGGGCCTTTTGGAGGATTCCACAGGTGACAGAGACACTTTCAGCACAGCTTCTGTTCCTGCTCTAGCAAATTAATTCCTGGCTTTTTTTAGCTTAAAATGGTAAGCTTAGAAGACACATTTTTGAATCTAGGTTAGAAATAAACATTTGCATTATTTTGAAGGTATCCATTAAGACTAATTCAGAGAGTGCTTTCCCATGGTTGCCTTTATGCAGTGGAAACTGTGCTTCTTGATGTGAATCTTAATCATGCTTCTCTGCCAGTATGGTCAAAGGGCTTGAGAAGGGGCTGTTGTTCCTTGTTTCGGCCTTGCTACAGGCCTCTATTATACCCTTTTCAATGAGTTCTCATTCAGAAGGGCTGGTTGCCCTAGCCAGAAGCAGTAGGTCTCTTACTGCACTCTCATTAATTAATTTTTGTTCTCTGTCTCTCCTCAGATGAACTGACGCTTTGCTGCTAAGTCATTATATTAAAAAAATAAAAATTTAGCTCACGGATTTACACTGATGATTGGTTGTCCCAGTCGCCCTACCCATGATGGGGCTTTCAGACTTCCTGGGAAGCCACCTTCTGACTCCCCCTTTGTTACCCTAACATGGGGTGAGAGACACCAGTTCTGCAGCTTGCAGTCTGCTGCATGGTATGGTACTGGATGCTGACAATTCCAGGTGACAAGTCCCAGCGAAAGCTGGGTAAAAGTATTGCAGCCTGTGTCCAGCTGTGTCACTATGCCTGAGCTTGAGAAGCAGTAGCACCCCAGCAGAAGGTGATGCATTTCCTCCCCTTTTTTTTGGAGTTTCATTTTTACGTGAGCTCAGATCCTCCTTAAGGCGACTGGGTATCTTGTAGTGCACCCTGCCCCTTCCTGGACACATGTTGTCATGTGTAAAGACAACTCCTTGCTAAGTATCGCCAGCTCCCATCATCAATGAGACCATCATCAGTCTAAGTCCACATCTTGGAGCCTGTTTCTTCATTATTTTTTCTCAAGAGGTCACATTGGATAGCAGACAGACTTGCTTTGGGTGGGGATGATCATCTCCTTGTCTGATGGGATACCTTCCTGAGTGGAAAAACATTGGTCTTCATGCTTGAGGGGAATGAGAAGTTACACAGCACATGCGTCAGGCCACAGAAGGGTCTTTACAGACTGGGAAGAAAGCAAGCCAGGATGGTCTGTAAGAAAGCCAGGGTGCAGTTCAGAAAGGACAGGTGCAAAGTTCAGTGCTGGGGAATAATCACTTCTGCTGTTTTGGGGTAGAATATGAGCAACAAAGTAGTTGCTCTGCCAGGAGGCACCTGAACACTGTGATAAAATTGCTTGAATCTAAAGTGTTATGTTTTTGAGAGGGGAAAATGAAGACAATCATCTTGGGTTATAGCAGAAGTTTTGCATTTTGGGCAGATGTAGTAATCATATCTACCTACAGAGAATGAGTAAAGCCTCAGGTGATACTCCATGTTCATGACAGGCATTGCACTTCCAAAAAGATGCCAGTTAACTGTTGAAGGTCTAGAAGAAAGAAATGCAAATATATAACATAGAAACACTATCAGGAGGGGAATACTTAGGAAACCTTAGTAGCTTAATCTAGAGAAGCCCATGGAAAACATGCCAATAGTTTTGAGACATGACGATAAGACACAAGGAGGACAGGGGAGTGAGTATCTTTTCTAGATCCTTCCTGAACACAACAGGACATAGTTGACTGCACTTGTGGCAGGGAATTAGTGAGGTACTGGTTTAGATTCTCTGGGAAAGGTGTGCACTCCTCATCACTGGGGACACTGAAGGATAGGTGACACACAGCACAGTTAGCCCTGTTCTGCGAAGGGGGATGTGCTGGGTGACCTCCTGACAACCATTCCAGCTCTATTTCTGTGATTTTTTACTATTATCACTGAATATAACACCCAGATAAAAAGACAGCAGCTATACACAATTTATTCCAGCCCTATTTCTGTGATTTTTTACTATTATCACTGAATATAACACCCAGATAAAAAGACAGCAGCTATACAGAATTTGGCAATCAGAATGGAGTCACTATGTGATAAATAAACATATACACATATACAGCAGATTCCATAAATTCTGTAAATCAGATTCCCTAAATCATTACACCTCCTGTTTTGGATGATTTTGATTAAAACCCTGCAGCTTTTATGATCTGCCACAGTGAGTATGGTTATAGCAAAAAAATACAGTTTTCTGTTGGTATTGACTGCTGTGTTCATTCTCGGTCAGTGATTCCCCTCCTCATGACGAGATTTTAATCCCCTCTGTGCATTGATCAGTG
Source organism: Donacobius atricapilla (assembly GCA_013397315.1). Lineage (NCBI taxonomy): Eukaryota > Metazoa > Chordata > Aves > Passeriformes > Mimidae > Donacobius > Donacobius atricapilla. The sequence continues at coordinate 545,882 of WBMY01020820.1, forward strand.
CAATTTAGAACTTTTCACCTGGAAAGTTTGCAGAGCACATGTTGTAATCTTAGCTGCTCCCATCTTTCAGATTTTTATGAGTCCTTGGGAAAACATTTTTGCTTAGGTAATGCATATTTGAAAAGCTGCTGAAACTGGAAAACTTCAGTGCCAGATACTGTACAGAGTCATGCTTAATCTACCCAAGACATAATGAGCAGAGAAAATTGGAAAGTGGTAGAAGGATTACAATCTCCTCACAGTCCTTTAACAGCAAAATTTCAACATGCCCTTCTTGTTTGTTGAAAAGTTTGCCTACAACCTATGGATGCCATTAAGACCTAAAAGTATTTTCTAGTCAGTCTTTTCCAGCTTTGCCTGGAATATAAATAATAGCTCAAATAAGACTGAGTCAGATTTAAGTTGTTCCTTTAAATCTCTGCACGAGGAGACATGGCAGCTGGCACACAGCCCTGACTCCAAGGACCTTTCTGTCATAATCTCTGTTTCAGTGTTTCCTTATGTCTGAATAACAGTGCCTCCCTCTAGCATGGGAATGGGGCTTAAGTAATTAGATCTTATATGTTTGCAATCAAATTCCATTATCTATCATAGCCAGATATGAAAGGAAGGGGAAAAAAAAAAAGCAGCCCATGTTGGCCTCTGATTAAAGATCAGGTAAGAAGCTTTTGTGTACACCCGAGGTCTGTAACCAGAAAGTAATAAAGCAGTTTGATAGCTAATGACATGATAAAAACGGGGAAGGCGTTTGGGCACTGATGAGTCATCTGGGCAGGCAGGCAGAGGGACAGGCAGAGAGCACTGGGTGCCCTGAGAGCCCCAAGAAGGTGAATGAGGCACTATGCAAGTTCTCTGTTTGTCTTCCCAAGGCAGTGAGGGGGGCTGTGGGTGCCTCCATGCGTAGGTTTCCAAGGAAGCCATTCCAGGGCAGGTTTCAAATGCAAAGTCGGGGTGCTGGAGGAAAGGTCAGATGGCAGTGGTGTACTAACCAGCAGAGCTGCACCAGTGTTGATGCACTTGCACATGCTCTCTTCTGAGCTAAATCTCGAGTGAGCAGCTGAAGGCTTCCTTTGAATTTCAGTGCTGGTTTCAGTGTCCTTTCTGAAGAGACCATTAGATCTGGCTGTTGCAGTAAATTGTTGAAACTCTTCCCATAGCATTAGGATGAGACGCAGGTCCCAGTGCATCTCACCCTGCTCCGGCACTTCATGTTAGACCATACCCATCTTGCTATCACGCATTTGTGAAGAATAAGGTTAAAAATGTCCCCGAAATACAGAGAGACAAGGGAGAAACGAGAGACGATCAGCAGTGTCTCCCAGGAGTGTGCCGAGGGTTGCAATTTGGGGGCCGCGTTCTGAGCGCGCCGTGCGGGGCCAGCCGGCCGTGCCGGCCTTCTCCTGCCCGGCCTTCCTTCTCCTGCCCGGCCTTCTCCTGCCCGGCCTTCTCCACCCCGGCCTTCCTTCTCCTGCCTGGCCTCCTCCTGCCCGGCCTTCCTTCTCCTGGCCGGCCTTCTCCTACCCGGCCTTCCTTCTCCTGCCCGACCTTCCTTCTCCTGCCCGGCCTTCTCCTGCCCTCTCGCGGCTCTGCCCGTGCCCGCAGCCGCCGGAGCGCGGCCTCTGCTCTCGGGCTCCGCGGCTCACAGATCACCCCAGAAACCTCCACGGTGCGGAGGAACCTCCAAGGGCTTGGGTGAATATTGCCAGAGCCAGGACTGGGGTGCTTCTTCGGCTCTGGGGTGCAGCACACACCAACACACACGCTCCCCTGCCATCAGGGTGATGGGAGGCAGGAGGGGAAGCCTTCTGTGAGGGTTCTGAGGCTATGTTCTGCCTTTTAAGGTATCCCTGTGGTCTTCAGGATAAAACACCTTCTATGAAATGGCCCACATTAATGCGACTTTATTAAAGCTTGGGAATCCTTTGACCTATACCCAAATACATCAGTACTGGCAGCTGGTACATAAATACTATCAAATGTCCTGCGTGTTCATGTTTAAGTGCATGGCTTTCCAAAGCATGATCTGGAGTTACTTGATGGAAAAGCATTTGGATGTGTTCACATACTTCAATTTGTAAAGTATGTCTTCATTCTATCCATATGCTGAAAAACCTACAGTACAGTACTATGGATACAGCATGAGGGTGTGGGGGAGTGGGTGGTGGTGCTGTGTGTTTTGGAAGGAAATCAAACATTGGAACCATCTGTTTGTTATGTATTCAGTAATATAAGTAATAGAAACTGATTTTTAGTATAGCTGATGAGCACTGCATAAAGGAGATGACCCAGGAAAAAGGTGGAATAGTTTTATTTCTGATGACAAACTTGATGTGATTTTCCAGGCTGCTTTTCCACAGCCCAGGAGCTGAAGGCAGCATAAGAGCAGTGGCCGTGCCCGTGCCTGGGTGCCTGGCCAGGGACAGACAGCAGCAGATGTCACTGGAGATTTCGGTTCCCTGATTCCTGCCTTAATTATCAAGATGTAGCTTCCCCTCAGAGTTTGCACCCTCTCACACCTAATGAAAGGGAATTAAATTTTTGGAGCTGTTTGTTTGCCACTCAATCCCCAGCTGCAAAATCTGCTTATCTCCTATCTTACAGATAGGAGGCTCTGAGCATCAGATCGGAGTGGGGCATTAACTCAGCCTCTCTAGAGGGAAGACAGCCCTTCCTGTCCTGCCCAGACAGGGAAGGGCATCTCTGACCAGAATATTCTGTGTCTCACTTCCCAGGAGCTCTTAGGACCATAAAATCAAGGGGGGATGCTCAAAATCAAAAGAAAGTTTTCATGAACTTGAGCATGAACAAATCTTGCAAACCTCCTAGTGAGGTAAGAGAGAGGAGTGCATCTGTTTGCCATTATGTCCCAAATGGACTGTCAGAGAACTGGGGAAGATTTCAGATCCCTGTGACTGGCATTTCAATAATTGAAAAACTGAAGTTGTGCTTTTTCTTTCCTCCTGCTTTTTCTTTTCTACCTAAACATCCTTGTTTGGTGGCATACCCATACAGTGTCAGCTAACAGGCAACTATTCTTGCTGATGCAAAACAATAATTCGAGGATAAATTAGTATTCAGTAGATTAGTTTAATTGAACATTTTATCCTTTAGCGCAAGTGTTCTACTACCATGCCACATACTTTATAGACTCCTATGAAGTATATTGTTTGCCTATAGAAAGAAAAACAGAAGGCTCAAGACAGAATAAGCTTTTTAGACAAATTTAATTTTGTGTTTGCCTCTGAGGGTTGGTCTCTGAATCTCAAAGAGTGATGATCTCCCCTGGATTATTCTTTTCAGATGAATCAGTGTTGTGTCCCTGAGTGAATTCTGTGTTGACTGTCCATACTTTGAGGGGAAAAAAAAAAAAAACAAACCCCCACAACAACAACAAAAAAATTAAAAGGGCAGATTTAAGGAAGAATTAATTTTTATGAGGTATTGATTTTCTCACTCAAAAATATTCCCTGCGATTTTTGTTAGCCCAAATGAACAAACCTTTCCTGGCCACAGGAGATCAGTTGTTGATGCCAGGCAAAAAAATGTTAATTGCACACAAATGTAAGAGAATTTCAGGTTACAAGTAGCTGCAACATTTTGCATTTTACAGGTTCTGTATGGGAAAAGTAAGTACAAGACAGCTTTGGCATCTACACATTTTACAAAGTTTCATACTTTATTCAACAGTATTTATCATTGAATTTGACAGCAGATGTTTAAGCTTTAGAGCAAACACTGCTTCACCATGGAAGATGGATTCAGCTGCCTCATCTGAGTCAGCACTTCTATCTGTGGACCAGATTCCATCACCACAGACCAGTCAGGGACTTCTTTCAGTTCTTCATCCAAAGGGACGTTTTGTACAATTCATTAAGTAATTTTGGACATCTATGCCATCACTTGTGTGTCCAGCTGCTTCTGTGCTCACTGCCTTGGACCTTCACTCTTCTGAGAGAACACAGAGGAGATGTGAGTTCTTGTGCTTCCAACCACGTGTATTAGGAATGTGCTCCGGTGGGCATTTTGGTGCAGTGCACTGTTGTTCAAATTTCCTGATGTGTTTTCAAATCCAATCGCAGGTTGGTTCATTCTGGCCCAGGAAAAGGCTCACCGAAGTCAGGGGTGGATTTGTCTTTTGCAACCCGTACCGGTACAAGACAAGGGATTGAAACTCATCTCTTCAGGACTGAGACCAGTCGAGACCTCTCATTGTGGACGAGGAGTGTAGTGCAGGGCTGCCATAATTCTGCAGAGCTCATCACGGAAATCACCACATGTAAGTAAACTTGCAGCACCGCCATTTCCACACCTCCACACCCTTCCCATGACACTTGTGGCAGTTCAGGTTCCTTCAGCTAGAGGTGATTTATTTTAAAAATGTGCATGTTTAGGATTATGTTTGTTTAAAATACTGTCAGGTTGTGAGCCGGTCACAGCTGCTGTGGTGCCTGTGTCCAATGACACACTCATTGCGTCATGCTGAATTTTGGGGTTGTTTTCAGCATGTTGTTTCAGAAACACATCTGTAGTCAGCCATGTAGGCCTGCATGTCACAGAGGAGTGATTGTCAGAGGTTTGTCCAGAAACCCACAGAAAAGAGCATTTTTTCTGAGATTCAGGAAACTCCTGCAAGCCTAGCATGAGTTTCTCCTGCAGAGGGAGGAGGCAGAAGAGGATTGGCACACTCACAAGGATGAATTGGTCATTTATTCACCCAGCTCTACACACTAGATGAGAGTAAAACGACACAAGCCAGTCTAATAACCACATTTTGATGGACAGTAATTTCCTTCCCTCAACATCAGGGTGTCATTTCTCAGCACTTCCATACATGCAAAATCTATTGGAATAAAAGTACTTGGCTGCAGATACTCTGGAGTGATGCCTTGTTTGGCCAGGTAGAGCTGCAAGCCTGGGGTGGCTCTGGGGTTTGAGGCTGGTCCTTTCTCTTGAGTCCCCCCAGGCTTTGCAGTCCTTCCCCTGCCAGTCCTACAGCTGGCAGGGCTGTTAATGTTGAATTTTATCTTCACACATTTCCTAAAAATGTGAGAGCAGGAGCCAAAGCACAAACCCAGCCATGCCAAGGGGCAGTTCTTGTTTCTCAAAGCTCAGGTAGAGCCACGTGGCTGCTTGTCAGCTGCCAGGCCACAGCCTCCACAGGGAGCTCAGATTGCTCTGTGAGGGCCTCTGATGTGCAAACCAGCCAGAGAGCAGGAACCAGCTCGAGAACAGGTTCATCTCCTTGGTACTGTGACATATATGCCATTCTTTCCAACAGAAGAAAGGCATCAGCCCCATCTTTTATCACAGTGTTTTTATCCCACTCACAAGCATCCTTCTTGGTAGAATTGTTGCAAGAAAGTGATGGAATAGTGAATTTTGGATGTGACCTCCAAAACTCTTCACTCTATAGTTTGGATCATGGTCTCTGAGAGCTGAGGGGGAGATGCAGACTTTCTGCTGCAGTAGCTATTATATACAATTATCTGGGCCCTTTTTCAATTACCACAACACTAATGAGGACTCAGGAATGTCTTCATCTTTGTCAAAATACTTTAGGGAAACCCTTTACAGCTCCTAATTTTCTCATGCATTGTGTGCCGTGTTTATTGATTCTGGCTGTCAGATGCAAGAAGAGTAGTTGTGACTTTGTCAAGGTTTGGAAGGAGGAAACACCAGTCTGAGCTTTCTTAAACTTCAGTACACTGTTTTTTTTGTCAGCATGTAGATGTATGATGCAACATGAAGAACTGCTTTTAAGAATGTGAGAGACTAAATTTTGATTTCCTCTCCAGCTTGCACATACAAAAGCCAGGAGTGCCGCTTGACCATCCATTATGAACATGGATTCTCTCTTACAACCGAACCACAAGATGGTGCCTTCTCCAAGATAATTGCACAATATCCCTATGAAAAACTGAAAATGTCCTCAGATGATGGGATAAGGATGCTTTATTTAGACTTTGGAGAAAAAGATGGAGAAATTGTAAGTACTGTGTTTGGCAAAGGGATGCATCTCTCTTTGGTTGTCCTACAGGCTATGGAGGTGGAGAAGCACTAATGGAAATTGGACTAGATGAGCACTGTAGGCTCCTTCCAACTGAAATACTTTATTCTATTCTGTTCCATTCTAACAGTAGACCAGTGCCAGGTTCCAGGACCAGTATTTAGACACTCTGCTTTCTAGCACAGCATGATCATCAGGCTTTAGAAGGAGATAAACTAAAAAGTGGTAAAATTGTAAAACCATACAAAGAGAGGTGGAAGATTTGTCATATTTAAGAACAAACTGTACCTCTAAATAGCCAGATGTTAAAATTTTTGTGTGTATCCATTTCACTATTTTAAATGATTGAGGGTGAAAGAACTTCAGGATCAGACCTTATTCATTCCAGTGTACACAGGGACTTCATGTTATGACAAAAAGCTATGTTTTAGGTGTTTTTGAACATGCAGTTACTGAAAAAAAAATGCTACAGATGTTGTGCAAACTGTCTGCATAGGCCTCTAAGCTGTCACAATGCCTAAAAATAAGGCACATATTCCAATAAGCAGTTTAAATCCATTAATTATGAGTGTAAACGTGGTCTTTCCTCCCAGATTTTTTCAGCAGTTCCTAAACATGGTGGGTACTTAATTCTAGACATCATCTTTGTTAACATATACTCTGCAAAATGCTTATTGTCTGGCTTTTGAAGGGAATTTCTTACTAGTTGATTCATGGCTGCTGGAAAGGTGTTATGAACGAGTGAGTGTTTGAGATGGCTTAAAAAATCACCAGCAAGGGTATCAGCAAAAACCAGATTTAATATTTAGTGACAGCATGACAGAGTTCATTGGTAAGATTCACTCTATTGCCTACAGGACAATTAAGGCACACCAAGGAAACAGCAATGACAAAACCAGGCAATCAAAATCCAGGCAATCAAAACAGAAATGAACTATCTATGGGGGGGCATGTGTGTGTGTTTAAGGTGTGCATATCAAAAGGATAGTGAAGGCTAGGAAAAAAAGCAACATGGTCTAAAAACTTAACAGCACTCAAACTTTACAGCACTTTTACTTAATTTATACCTTAAACCTAACAATTTAACTAAGAAACAAACCTTATATCTAACTTAAATTATAACTTAACAATTTAATAGAGTAATAACAGCATTTAACACAACTTATGACTTCAACTTAGCTACTCAATAGAAGAACAGCACTCAGCAGGATTTAACTTGGCTTACAGCTTATGACTTAACCTTACTTACAGGCCTAACTTCTTGAGATATCAAAGGGTCTTAAACATCTAAGAAAACAGCATTTCTCACAGTTTGCCAAAGCATATACACTGGTGCATGCACAGAGACAGAGTCAGTGCAGGCAAGGTACCAGTGAAAAATTCCCCTCAGAGGTTAGGGAAACACTCACTTCAGATGCTTTTGCCTCTCCCGATGGGCAAAGGGTCAGGCCTGGAGGAGTGAGGGTACCAGCCCAGGACTCGCTGTTTGGTGATTCTCCAAGTACAGCAAACCTGAGAGTTGGCTGGCTCTGAGAGGCCCTGCTCAGAGGAGGTGCTGGTCACAGCCTGCTGCAGTCAGGAGAGCTCAAAGGGTCTCATTTTGGACAGCTGTTTATAGGGTCAAAAGAATGTTGGCTTTAGTCAAAGCAATGCTTCATCCTGGCCACAGTTTGGGTTGGCACTTTCTTTGAAAGTGTAAGAACAGGAATGTTGTGTCATTCAGGCAAGGAAAATAGTTTCCAAGGTTGTTCATAAGGAAAACAGGAACTCCTTAGATAGCAGTAGTTCCTGGAAGCAGATGGGTGTTTCTGATAGCTTAAGAAGGGATGAGCCCAGGTGCTGCTTTTCAAGGCCGGGGCCTAACAAGCATTTTTCAGATTGCAGTACAGCCTGGAAAAAGGAGGAAGCAGGGCAGAATGCACCACCACGAGTGGCAAACATGGTTTGTTTTGTTGTGACCCTGTTGCTGGGCCTCTGCACACTGACAAGCCTGTCATGTTTAGCAAATGTGTGGCGAGATCATCTGAACCACGACTGTGAAGAACAAAGTCTGAGTTCAGTCTCACTGCTGGCTGTGAGAAAAGAGAAGCAGCTGTGCAGCACCAGCTGAAGGTATTTCAGCTGCACCAACAGCAGATGCACTGGGCAGCAGACAGAGCAGTCCCACCACCATCCCATGCAGAAACGGCCAAAAAACATGGGCTTGAGCCTCTTGGAAAAGTGCTTGCAGCATCTGACTGTTTTCTCCTTCTCACCCAGGTGGATACCAGGCCAGAGGCACCAGGATCTCACCTGCTTCCAAGATGCTTATTAGTTTTAGTAACCTAAACATTTTCAGCTGAATGCAAAGCAAAAACAATATGGTGTACAGAAGGGTTGTTGTTAATAGAAACCTGTTCAAAATACCAGACAGCAGGTAGAGTACTCAGTAAATGATTTCTTGTTTGAGGTATAATTCTCAGCTATATATTTTTTCTGTACTTTCAGCAACTGGACCTTCATTCCTGTCCAAAACCAATTGTTTTCATCATTCATTCCTTCCTGTCAGCAAAGATCACAAGACTGGGCTTGGTGGCATAAGTGGGATCCGTCCATCTGTTTCTTCAAAGAGAGATGGGATAACCACACTAATCTGAAGTAACCTGAAACGAACAGCAGCAACCTGTCCCAGCCAGCAGCAGACACCAGCCTGGGACTCGGGTCTGGGCATTGGTCATTTCTGCAGTCCTCCAAGGCCCAGGTTTCATTTTGACCAGCTAAAGAGATGGCATGAGAAGGAATACGGGGGATTTCATTGTAAATAATGGGATTTTAAAATCTCATATGAGACCGTAAAAGCGTGTAGTACCATACATGTAAACGTTTCAGAATTATAAATTGTGCCTATTTCAATGTACTTGTCTATATAAAGTAAAGGGCTATGCAGGCAAGGGCACCTGTTGGTTGTGGTGCAAGCCAAAGCTGGTTGAGGAGAAATCCTCTAAAGACTGTCCCATCACCTGAAAGTAAAAGGTTCTTTCAGTTACAATCTGTGCACCTCTTACAGAAGGCTTTTCTTTTGGAGCATTGCCAGAACCTGTTGCATGAACACCCAGCAGAACCTGCAAATACACACCTTTGGGTTGGACACTGAAGCAATCCAGCTGTGGTCAGGCAACAGCTGGAGGGCCCCTGCCAGGGGCAGTTTCACATTAGGCAGTAACCACATGTCACCCACATTCCTAGTGATGGAGCCAAAGCAGACCAGCCATAGGAATGTCAGGGGGCACAGGCAGGAGTGTCCTTTGTTAATGAACATAGGATGCATTTTTATGGTGACTTCCCAGAACAGCTTACTGAGTTTCAGCTATCTGGGAGCCCCAGCTCAGGTAAAAGTTACCTGAATCCATTCTGAGGCATGATGATGCTTCTGCCAGCATTATCTTCATGGCAGTTTCCCAGTAGAAAGCCATCCTAAGATTCTGTCCTCCTACCCCTACTGAGTCACCCCCTTTGCTCTGACAAGGCTGGTTGTGTGGTCTTCATAGAAGAACAAACATAGGGGAAGAAGGAAGACTTGTTTTTTGAGTTTTTTAAAAATTTATTGAAGCAGCTCCACAACAGTGAGAAACATATGCCAGGGCAGGAACATGAGCTGCACTCTTTGACATGGAACTGCTCCTAGGGGAATGACTTGACAAGACCAAATTTCTTGCTGGGGAAATTCAAGATGTTCATCTCCATGCCCACGACTTACTGGTGACTGTTTTGCACCACAGCTTGTGGCTGTGACTCAAAATGTGATTCAGAGTTTCAGCCTTGTTCACAGCTACCTGAGCAGCAAAAAGCAGGCAGGAACACTGACCTTCAGCACCAGAGAGGATACACAGCTTGCACCTGGAAGTAATAAAACTGGCGTCATGTGATCTGGGGGGAATAGGAAGAAGTAAAACAGGGATGCCACTTATGTTGTTCTTCCATTGTAAAAAGAACAGCTTCCTAAAAGGATGGGGTTTTGTCTGCTTTTAGTTTTGCCCTAAATTCACACTTTGAAGGACAGGAAGTAATATACAGTAATGTACAGGTAGTAATATATTCAGTGCTTGTGGATATTCAGTTTTCATATTACAGCATTTCTTCTATTCCTAAGAAAGCACATAGATTTCAATTTAGCATCACTTGGTTGACAAAATTAAAAACACATTTTGGTTCCATGTTGTTTTTAAGCTAAGTTTGAGAGTTAAGCATAAGTCATGCTGTCTATTCACAGCATAAGAACATGGTGATTTCCACAGGTATCTTAATCATCAAAACCAATTAAAATATTAGGATGGGTTGGATTCAAAAATACAGAAAATAATCATTGAAGAACAACTCAATGGCCCATCAGAAGAGCAGCCCCAGTCCCAGCGCCTCTCACCAGTCAAAGGCACGCCAGGGAGAGATCCACCTAGTTCTGCACTTTCGTTTTATTCCCATGGTACTTGCACTTAAAAATTAGTTCCTCGTGTAAAATAACAAGGTAGGAGGTAACATGTTATGTAACCTACCAGTAATTTCCACATGGACATTTCTCATTTAGTTCACACGACTTTCTGTGGCAGTTATCTGGGACTCCTTGGGCTTGGAAGCTTCTAGGAGAGGTCCAAGAAGCTGAGAGCAGTCGGTACGCAGGGGGACAGGACTCTGAGCAGGAGCTCGTGTCACCTTACCAAGGAAACTGCTGTGTGAAGTCTTCAAAAACCAGTTCAGGACATTTTTTATTGCTGTTCCAAAGTACAACTTAAAAAATTAGGAGTCAGGCTCCTATAAAAGTTCCAGAGGTTGAAGTGAAAACTTGCATTCTGGGGGGTAGGTTAAATACATATGTAAACTATACTGCACTATTTTCTTCTTCCTTTTAACACTTACAAATCACTGGAATGTTATACCTAACATGTATGTGCATTGTAAATATTACAAATTCCTGTATTAGTGCCAACAATTAAATGACACAAAATGTAATCTAAGGTGCTCAGTACTATATGAAGTCTAAGTGAATAACTAAGCAGTTTGCAAAGAAAATACATATTATATATATTTATAGAAAAAAAAAAGATAATTACAGAATCTATTTCTTCATTTTCAGATTTTAGACTGATTCATATTTGGATGGGATAGACAAATGAAATATGAACCTACTCCACATTTATAAGAGTAGTGAATATTTATATTTTAGAGGAAAAGAATATATTTAATAAAGTCATTTATTGGATTTTTGTGAGGTGAGCTTACTTTGTATCCAGACAAACTATCTGGAAGGCTGTCCTTTGGTTTTGGGCTGGGAGAAATACATTTAAGCTTCAGTGCTTCTGTTAAGAATTCTGTTACTTGAGAGAACTGTTAATTGCATTGGTAGAATGAATTAAAAACTTAATATTTTAAAAAACCTCTGAAATCCCACAGGGATGTTTTAGGGCAGATCTTTCAGACATCTCTGCTGAAGTACAATGCTTTCTCTGTCACTTTTACTGGACTAGGTGGTGTAACAGAAGACTTATAAAAACATTTTTAAAAAGCAGAAATTTCTGCTCAAGCTTCTGCATTCAAGGACTGAGGCCAACATGTGCCTTTTTTCTCTTATGAATGGTTATGGGAAAAGAGATTTTTTTTTCTCCCCTAGTGGCCCAAATAGAAAAGCTAGCTGTGGGAATTTAAGCCTTTTCTTTCAGTCTGACCCAAATTATGACATAACAGCCTCATGGAGACCCTGAAAAGGGACATTCCAGATTTTCACAAAATAATGACTATAAATGGAATGGTCTTATCAGAAAGTTTGTATAGCAGCTTCACCATCAGAAAGACTGGGATACATATTGGAGTAAAAATGTTATTGGAAAAACGTGATTGAAAGTGTTTGTTAAAAAAAAAAAATAAAGCTGATCTGATTGTGTTCAGGGAGTCATACTGGTGTTTCTAATAGTCCTGCCCTTCAGATGGAACCAGCATCTCTCTTAAGGTACTTTAGAAATCAGAACAAGACTCTTGACATGCTACCAAGTAAATCAACACCACAAACACCATTAGAATTGATCCTTTGCAAATAACCAAACAAGTGTTTTCGTTCTGCAGAATGTTAGAATTTCTTCCTCCCACAGGACAGGGCAGCACAATCCACCCAGCACTTTGCACTGGGAGGCTCAGCTGATTTGAAGGGGAGATAGATCTGATTTCCACCCGAAAATATTCTCAGTGTCCTCTTACCCATGCATAAAAGTTAAATGGACCTTCTTTGGTTTCAGTGGAAGCAGAATCAGAGCCTAAAGAAATTCTGTGCTGCAGATCATTATACTGCCATTGATTTCTAAATTTATGTTATTTTCCATAAAAATAAAACTGGCAGATTGATAACTATCTATTTACTGAGACTATTTACTATATAGATAGACCATTAATACAGTATATATTACATACTTATATACATACACACACTGTGTGTATTATGGACACTTTTGAATTCAGTGGTGACTTTGATTTTAAAGAGCAGATATAAATAATATGCTCACAAAATTTTGAGAAACTCAGCCTGCTTGCTATAAGTGAACTCCCAGACTAACCAGGGCAAAAAATTAATTTAAGAGAATGAGGGGAAAACCATTTAAAATATTAAACAAAGATGATAACCTCCTGTTGAACATAATCACCTGCTTTTCCCACATGGGATTAGCTTTTCATTTTTTTTCCTTCATCTGAATTTCCATGCTTGTGTAAATAATTAGAGGCATTAGGAAACAAATTTAGAAAATATATTTCAAGAGAGAGCTTTGAATTGGAAAAAAGAAGTTTGTGAATTCGGACAAGCACTAGTACCGAAGCTAAGTTCTGTGGTAGCTCAGTGATATTAATCATGTAATTGCTGCAATATTACAAGTAACCATATCACCAAGTAATTGCAACCACATCAGTGCTGTCTTACCCCAATGCTGTGGGGAAAATAAGCACATAACATGGATGGATGAGGTGTTTCTACATATAATACATAATGTTATTATATTATCTATGTTATGTTATGTGCTTATTATATAGGATGCATGGATTATGGGCAGCCCAGAAATGTGACATATCCTGATTTGCAAAAAAACATGAAAGCAAGCGCCCAAAATGTGCATAATGCAGACTGGATTTGGGGTTCAGCAGCCACAAGCAAGAAAATAATCTGATTTTCAGAGGCAAAGCATGATTTTACATTCTGCATCACTTAAGTTACAGCACATCAGCTGAGCTGCAGGAACTCTCAGTTGGGGGGTTTTGGAACTGTGACAGATGTAAAATAATTTGGTTTAGTGCTGTTACAGTGGACTCAGTCAAATTACTGCCTGCTTTTTTGTAGGTTAAGAGCATGGACAGGGATAGTTATCACAGCTCAAATGGGGCACAGTGTTATTAAGCCACAATAATAAAACAGTTACCACTTGCCCTAAAAAGCCACCAACACAAAGAGCAAATGAGACACGGGTAGCAGTGCATTAGTTCTGCACTGGGAATTGTGTAAAAAAACAATACATCAAAATGCTTAAGTTTCCCTAACTGCTTTCCTGCTGATTATTTCAGGCCAGCCTTTGAGTCTACAGAATTAATTAAACCAATAACCATTGAGTTCTACTTGAAGTACAAGAAAACCAGTTCGAAGTTTTAATTACTTCCCTGAAGGTAGTTTCTTTGCTAATGGCAGCTAGCCTCAAAGATTTATGAAATGTAGAGCATCTGTACTTCTACTTATCAACTTATATATAATTGTTAACTACCAAGTTTTTCTAATTACAAATATATAAACTTCCCAAAATTAAGTAGAAAATACAACTTTTGGTGGCTTGCTTTAGTATTCAGACAAAAGTATCAGCATTCAGGCTGAAGAGATAAGACAACAGCTTACAGCTTTTCTCTCTCTGGACATAGAGACTTTCTTCATTCACTGTAAGATGTTAAGAAAGGTTAATGCCTTGATTACTTTCTTGTTTTCTATATTGAATGCAAAGAAATGTGAGCCATACACAGTAATCATTACATTGGAGCAATTTTGTGCATGCACGTATTCAATGATTATTTAAATAGCTCTCTTCATTGCATTTCTATTTTACCAAATCACTAAAACTGGGATGCTGTGGATGTGTGGCACTCTGCAGACAAATGTAATCCATCTTACAAGTAGCTGTGTTTGTCCTGGGCTTAGATGCACACAGTATTCACTAGAGCCCGCTGTCACAACAGAACAACTTCAGAGCTCTGCTATTGCAGCTCAGTTAAACCAAGTACACACCCACCCAGAAAAGGTCTTGTAGAGTTCAGGACAATGGTAAACTTGGGAACAAAGGAACAGAGCAGTTTAACACAAGATCCTTTTAGACATTAAAAACCTCCTTAGGGCTCAGCTTTACACTAAATAGCATTAAGCAAAGAATAATGTCACAAAATCAGGAAGGCTCTTTAGAGAAAGCATAGATTTTACAGTATTAAGTCAAGCCTCCACATGGTTTAGTTCGATTATCTTTTCACAACAATAAGTTCCATTTATATTTGTATTGTTTAATTTATTTTCCTACCAGGCTAACATAGCAAACAACAGCCCTGCATCTCTATCAGTTTTAATCCCGTTAGTTTATATGATAAATAGGAAATCCTTAATACAGAAAGCTTAGTAGGAACTCCTCATCTCAACAGAATACTAACTTTAATAATTACATTAGTCCCAGCCAGGTACATGCCAGAGACTTAAACAAACTGAGGCCAAATTCAGCATTTTACTATGTTTGCAACACAGCTAGAAATTCTTTTTCCCTTACATTCCAGCATAGCACACCAGCTCTTTTCCAGCTCTCACCATCCTCATTATCACTATTGCTTTGATTTTCTCCTCTTCCAGGAAAAGAAATCTCAGACCTCTCCTTCGATATTTTTCTAAGGAGTATTACAAAGAGCATGCAGGAAATGATACCGAAAATTCAACTTGTAAAACAAATTACCTTTCTTTAATGGGACCTTGCATCAAGTTTCAAGTCATGCTTTTTTTCTTCCTTATATTACAACACAGAGATAATTATGATTCAAATTCAGATTTTGTTTGCTTTCACCTGCAGAATAGGAACTGTTCTTGATTAATGTATAAAATGTTAATGGTCGATGCCGTAAACAGCTGTTTATACAAGAGCAAGCTGTAGTCAGTAGAACAGAAATCTTCACACAAAAAGGTAAAACAAAGTAGTAGTTATCAAAATTAAATATGTGGTTTCTTTTATTCATATTAAAACCAAATACACTGGTTGAAAAATATACAAAGCTTTATAAACCAAGTCAAGCTATATTCCTTTTAACAAACATAATAAATACACATATAAAATACAACCTCTTTTCATTTGAATTAAAAAAAGTAAAAACTTTCAGTATAAAAAGTTTCCAACTTGCTCCTGTGCTTGAAGAATGAGTCTATATAATTACACTGACTAAAGTCCTCCCAGTGTGCAGATCTGTGTGTGCATTGGGCAGTATAATGCCTCTCTAGTCACAAGTGCTCTGTCTCCACAGCTCCTGGGAGGGTGTGAATAGAATCCACACAGTGCGGCTATGTGCCAGTCTTCTCCAAAACCCATTCAATCACCTGGGCAAATAAATGAGAAAGCAAACAATTTAGATAACTCCTGCTTTTGAATGCAAATTAAGAACATCTCACAGACTTTATCAATTCTTTCTTTAGTCCTTTGTCACCGTCTGTGTGGTATTTACTATACAGGATTTAAAAGCAAACTACTCAAGAGGAGAAAGTGTTGTTAATAAACTGAGTGGAAACAGCATTACCCTGGAATTTAATCTTACAGAATGCTTTGTCTGTAGGAAAAGGCATATTTAGAACCCCTGAATTGAAATACTTCACCCCATTCTTTTAATATACCAGCAAGAAGGTGCACATAATGCCAAACAGCTCATGCTTCCAGCAGTAAAAGTTCCTAATGCTAGAGAAGAAAGAATAAAGGATAATTTGTGCACTTCTGTATCTACCACCATCATCACTGCTGCTTTCCAAACAGGGCAGTTGTTTGGAGCACTGACTAGTCCTTGGCAATTACATTTTTGTAAAGTAATTTCAAAATACTCTCTAATACAGGGAGACATAAGCAGTTTGGAGAACACCAATTTTAATGCCTTTTGCCCACAGCAGACATCCAAAAAACTACCAAATTTCTGCCCAGACTAAGATGGAGGTGAGAAGCAGTATATCAGCACAATAGCCCAGTTTAACACCAAACATCAAAACCCACATAGTTTTTGAAGCCTTATCATCCATACAAAGGAATCCACAAAGGAATACAGCACAGACAAAGCAAATACTGTTCTCATAGAATAAGTTCTGTGGAGATCTAGCAGCTTTCTTGAGAGTGTGTTCTATTACTTACCTACTTTGGTTCAAATTCTTCCATTTAATTTATGAATTTATGATTATGAAAACTGTACTGTAATTATGTATGACTTTTTTTTTCCTCACCCCCCCCTCAAAATCATGGAGTCATTTCAATGTATGTCTCAGAACTTAAATCAGAGTTACTTAATTTCTGGAGGAATACTTAGTTCTGTCATTTGCTCTCTGCTGCTGTTCATGTACGTCCCACGTTACGCAAAAATAACCTGACCTGATATCCCTTGTGCTTACAGTTACTCACAAGCCTAAAATTACTGACTTCCATTGCTTCCTTTAAAAAAAATTATTTCCTTTTATAGACCTCTATTACTTCCTAACCTTGTGTATTGGTTTAGCATAAATAGCAGGAAAAACCAATTGTTAATCCATTTTGGAACTAACAGCTAAGCTGGCCAATCAGGTAAAAGGGGTACACCCTCTGGGACACCGCTTAAAAACAGGAATCTTGGGAGACCCGCCTTCTTTCTGGGACTCCGCGCCATGAGGTAACATCGCGGCCGGGCCGGGAGGGCCCCGGGCCCAGGGGCCGGCTGGCCCCGGGAGGCCCCGGGAGTTCCCGGGAGCCGCGGCCGGGCCGAGGGGCCG